>JAUMJL010001793.1:0-74978 GCA_033558185.1 Dromococcyx pavoninus
CCTGTGTCCCCCCTTCTTGTTATCCCTGGGGGGGGCAGCATCCCTGTGTCCCCCCTTCTTGTTATCCCTGGGGGGGGCAGCATCCCTGTGTCCCCCCTTCTTGTTATCCCTGGGGGGGGCAGCATCCCTGTGTCCCCCCTTCTTGTTATCCCTGGGGGGGGCAGCATCCCTGTGTCCCCCCTTCTTGTTATCCCTGGGGGGGGCAGCATCCCTGTGTCCCCCCTTCTTGTTATCCCTGGGGGGGGCAGCATCCCTGTGTCCCCCCTTCTTGTTATCCCTGGGGGGGGGGCAGCATCCCTGTGTCCCCCCTTCTTGTTATCCCTGGGGGGGGCAGCATCCCTGTGTCCCCCCTTCTTGTTATCCCTGGGGGGGGCAGCATCCCTGTGTCCCCCCTTCTTGTTATCCTGGGGGGGGCAGCATCCCTGTGTCCCCCCTTCTTGTTATCCTGAGGGGGGCCAACATCCCTGTATCCCTCCTTCCCGTTATCCTGGGCAGGCAGCATCCCTATGTTCTCCTTTCCCCTCTCTCCTGAGGGCCCAGCTTCCCTATATCCCCCCTTCTCTTTACTCTGAGGGGCAGCATCCCTGTATCCCCCCCTTCCCGCTCTCCTGAGGGCCCAACATCCCTGTAACCCCCCCCTTCTTGGATCCCTATACAACCCCCCTTCTTGGATCCCTGTACACCCCCCTTCTTGCACCCCTGTATCCCCCTTTTCCACTCCCCTGATGGCTCAGCATCCCTGTATCCCCCCTTTTCGTTCTCAGGGGGGGCAGCATCCATTTATCCCACCCTCTTGTTCCCCTGAGGCCCCAGCATCCCTGTATGCCCCCCTTCCTCTACAGCCGATGTGGCAGTATCCCCCCTTTTGGCTCTCCTGAGGACCCAGCAGCCCTGTATCACCCTTCTTCCTCTCATGAGGGGAGGCATGTCTGTATCCCCCCCTTCTTACATCCCTGTATCCCGCCTTTCCCATTCCCTGAGGCCCCAGCAACCCTTTACCCCCACTTTCTCTTTGCCTGATGTGGCAGCATCCCTGTATCCCCTCCTTTCTGCTCTTCTGAGGGCCCAGCATCCCTGTATCCTCCCTTCCCTTTATTCTGAGGGGGGAGCCTCCCTGTATCCCCCCCCTTGCCTCCCTTGCATCCCCCTATCTCCCCCCTCTCCTTCTTGCATCCCTGTATCCTCCTTCCTGCTCTCCTGAGGGGGCACCATCCCAAAGCCAAACCAGAGCTCAATTCCCTCATTTTGAGACACTTCTGGTCTCTGTAGGGGTTTTCCTCCCGACCATCTGGGCTTCCAGGTGGGAATTGGCTTCCAAAGAGATTCCCAGCAGTGTCTCTGCTCTAAACATCTTTGCCAAACCATGCAAGGTGCCGCATCCCAAGTTTTTCCATCTATATCACTGCAAATCCAGGTGGATTTCCTGCTCCTCCGCCATCTGAGATTCCAGGAGACCCCGTTTTGAGAGAGCACCACCCACTGCCGATTCCTGCTCCCAACTTCCTTGTGCTTCTCCACCCAGACCCTGTTCTTTTGGGGAAAGGGAACTTCCCCGCATCCCTTCCTGGAGTGGTTTGTGGTTGATGAGCCAGAGAGAGCAGAGGGGTGTGTGGAATCCAGCTCGGTTCCCAAAACTGAAATCCTGTTTATAGGGCAGCTATGGGTCAGCAGAAGCTGTTCCTGCTGGGAATCATTCATGGATAATGGTTGGTGTGGGGGATTTTTATCCCAGTGAGCGCTGGAGCAGCCTCTTTCCCTGCTCGGCAGTGCCCGGCGCGATGCCAGGCTCCGTGTTTGAGGTCAAATTGTCCCTTTTCACCCTCTCTGGCCGCTCTGTGTGGGCACTGGAGATAAAATCACGGTATTTGCACCCATTCCAGGTCAGCCTGTGCCTCAGGCCAGGCAGCTCCTGGGATTTGTGGCTGGTTGGGCAAAATCCTCAGTGCCGGGATGTGCTCCAAAAGGAGCAAGAGTCCGGTTCCCTGTGTAAATACAAACTCATGGAGCTCTGAAACAGCACCTGGGGGGTGGTTCCTGCTCTGCCGAGGTCAGGGACGTGTCGGATTGCATCAAAGAGGGACGGAGGTTGGGAATTGTTCCCCCTCAGATCCAGCCTGGAATGCAGACATGTGTTGCTTTTCACCTTGTTTCCTTCCCAGTCCTCCTGGGAGGATGTGGCTTTCCAGTTCTGGTGCCTCCGAAGCTCCTTCCAAGGCTGATGGGAGCCATGGTTGAATCTCAGAAGGAGATGGGAAAGGGATTGAGTTATGGAACCATGGAATGGGTTAGACTGGAAGGGACCTCCAAGGCCATCCAGTCCCACCCCCCATGGCAGGGACACCTCCCACTGGACCAGGGGGCTCCAAGCCCCATCCAACCTGGCCTTGAACACCTCCAGGGATGGGGCAGCCACCACTGCTCTGGGAAACCTGGGCCAGGGCCTCCCCACCCTCACACGAGGGAGCGTTGCTTCGTTTAGAACTTCCCCAGTGCTCCTTTTATCCCAAATCCAGAGGTTTTTGTCACCGTGTTGGTGTAGTTCCTTCCATGGAATGCACAGGCGAGGTTTCCAGGGTGCTGCCTCTGCAATGGATCTGTGCTGGTCTGAACCCCAACTTTCCAGATACCAAACCTAAGCAAGTGTTGTGATTTATTCCAAGTGGAGAAAAGCTGCTGCTCTTCCAGCTTTTCCGTCCTTTCCTCCTAAACGGTGCTTGTTTGGGCTAATGAACAGCCAAAAGCCTGTCTGTAATCCACAGCCTGGCTCCCTCATCCCTTCCCTCTGCAGAGTGCTCGCTCTTCCTTCACAATCCCGCAGCAGTGGATGTGGTCATGGCAGGGAGACTCCTCTTTGATCCCGGGGGAGTGGTGGCTTCCGGATTTCTCACCAGGAAAACCAGGGATGCCTCCTTTGGTCACCAACTGTCACCTCCCCACAGCCCTAAAGCAACTCTTCCCAATCCTGAGCGGGGAAGGACAGCTTGGACCTGCCGGCTGGGCCTTTGTGGTGCTAAAAGCTTTGCTCCTTAGGAATTGTCTGGGGCTGGAGAGGGGTCGTCTGCTCCAAAACCCATCGATTTTCCCTTTTTTCCTCCCCCAAAACAAATCCCCTCCTGCAGGTAGTGCCCAGCCACCCTCTTGCTGTTAGAATCATGGAATGGAATCCCAGAACCATGGGATGGCTTGGGATGGAAGGGACCTCACAGCCCACCCAGTACCACCCCCTGCCATGGGCAGGGACACCTCCCACTGGATCAGGGGGCTCCAAGCCCCATCCAACCTGGACTTCAACACCTCCAGGGATGGGGCAGCCACCACTGCTCCGGGCAACCTGGACCAGGGCCTCCCCACCCTCACTCCAAAACATTTCTCCCCAAGATCTCACCTCAGTCTCCCCTCTTTCACCCCAAAACACTTCCCCTCATCCCATCCCTGCATTCTCTGATCCAGAGCCCCACCACAGCTTTCCTGGAGCCCCTTTCCCTACTGGAAGCTGCTCTAAGGTCCCCCCAGAGCCTTCTCCTCTCCAGGCTGGACACCCCCAACTCTCCCACCCTCTCCTTGCACAGGAGGTGCTCCAGCCCTTGGATCATCTCCGTGGCCACTTCTTGAGCACCTCTGTCCTCCTGTGCACTTGTTGCCCACCCAGCACCCGGAATTGGGTTCCTGATGGGTGCAGCGAGCAGAGTCCGTTGGTGGAATAGATGTGGGTGAGAATTCTCTCCATGTCAGGATGTCAGGATGCCGGGATGGAACCTCTGGCTGGGAAGGGGGGGGGTACTGGGAGGGCACTGGGCAGGAGGGCGAGAGAGCAGAGGGCTCTGGGTTGGCACGGACTGGCCATGGCCGCACGTCCTTCGCATTCCTCCCCTTCCAACCAGTGCAGTTGTTGCTCTGTGCTGGCCGGGGGGCTCGGCTGAGGGGCTGGGAGCCAGCGGCGGCTCCGGCTGCGTGCGAGGAGGAGGCTTTGCAGGTGCTGTGGGGCTCACAGAGCACCATGGTCACGTAATCTGTGTTCATTCATCCCCTCGGCCGCATAATCTGTGTTCATTCGTCCCCTTGGCCGCATAATCTGTGTTCATTCGTCCCCTCGGCCGCATAATCTGTGTTCATTCATCCCCTCAGATGCATAATCTGTGTTAATTCGTCCCCTTGGCCACATAAAATGTCTTAATTTGTCCCCTTGGCCCCATAATCTGTTTGACTTCATCACTTTGCATAATCTGTGTTAATTCGTCCCTTTGGCTGCATAATATGCATTCATTCATCCCCTTGGCTGCATAATCTGTTCAACTTCATCGTTTTGACTGCATAATCTGCGTTAATCTATCCCTTGCGTAATCTGTGCTATTTCATTGCTTTGGCCGATAAATCTATGTTAATTTGTTGCTTTGACTGTGTAATCTGTGTTAATTCGTCACTTTGGACACATAATATGTGCAAATTCATCCCTTTGGCTACATGAAATCTGTAGGAATTCATCCCTTTGGCCACATAATCTTTGGACACGTAATCCATATTAATTAATCTCTTTGACCACATAATTCATGTTCATTTGTTACTTTGGCTGCGCAGTCTGTGTTAATTCTTTGCTTTGTGACATAACCTGCATACATTCATCTGTTGGGCTATATAATCTGCATTAATTCATCCCTTTGGCCATGTAATCCTCTTTAATTCATTGCATGGCCACCTAATCTCTGCTAATTTATCCCTTTGGCCACGTGATCCGCGTTAATTCATGCCTTTGGCCACATAATCTGCATTAACTCATGGCTTTGGCCACATAATCCATGTTAATTCCTTGCTTTGGTCATGTGATCCATGCTAATTCATCACTCTGACCACGTAATCTGTGTCATTTTGGCCACATAATCTGCGTTATTTCATCGCTTTGGCTGCATAATCCGTATTAATTCATCTCTTTGGCCACATAATCCATCTAAATTCACAGCTTTTGCCACGTAATCTGCACTAATTCCTGGCTTTGTCCACGTAATCCGTGTTATTTTGGCGCACAATCTGCGTTACTTCATCGCTCTCCTGGTGTTGGTGACCCCGGAACCGGGGTGGTGCTGCTCCAGCACCCGTCTCGCAGCGCCCGCTCCTCAGTTCCCTCTTCTCCCGCTCTCCGCAGGCGCATCTGAGCCACCATGACCATCCCGCAGCTCCTCCTGTGCCTCTCTCTCTCCATGCTCTGCATCTCCAGCAAACCCACCGAGAAGAAGGACCGGGTGCACCACGACCCCCAGCTCAGCGACAAAGTCCACGACGATGCCCAGAACTTCGACTACGACCACGACGCCTTCCTGGGCGCCGAGGAGGCCAAGACCTTCGACCAGCTCACGCCGGAAGAGAGCAAGGAGAGACTCGGGTAAGGAAAAGAGCTGGAATAAATCCTAACGGAGGGGAAACGAGTCCATAATGGATTGTACTGGTCACAAATGTCCCCTTGCAGAGGTGGCTTCACCCAGAGCCTTTAAAGGTCATGTTTTTAGTTGTAGCAACCAAAAGTGGTGCCGGAGCTCCGCCATGCGGTTCTCCTGGCTGGAGATGTTGCTCCTGGCCTGCAAGGTCACCTTAGAAATCGTTTGGGTTGGAAGGGACCTCCCAGCCCACCCAGTGCCACCCACTGCTGTGGGCAGGGACATTTCCCACTGGATCAGGGGGCTCCAAGCCCCATCCAACCTGGCCTTCAGCACCTCCAGGGATGGAATCTGGGGGTTCTGGTTGATGGCAAGTTAGGATAATGGAACCATGGAATGGGTTGGTTTGGAAGGGACCTCAAAGCCCATCCAGCTCCAACCCCCCTGCCATGGACAGGGACACCTTCCACTGGATTAAGGGGCTCTAAGCCCCACCCGGCCTGGCATGGAACACCTCCAGGGATGGGACAGCCACAACCTTGAGACATTCTGATCAGGCACGTTGGCTTCTGGGCACCAAACCCTCCCCAAAACGGCAAAGCCTAAACCCAAAGCAGCGTCTCCAGCTGTGCCAAAGGGAGCCGGCAGCTCTCCGCTTCCCGCTAGAGCTCCAGGGCCTGGAGGATCATTCCCATTTTCCTGCCTCCTTATTCTTTCCCCTGGAGGAGCAGCAGAGCCACAAGTGGGTGAAAACAGAGAATCCCTTGCAGGTTCCCCCCGGAGCAGGCGCTGGGCCTCCCCGCAGCCCTCGGAAGGGGTGTTGGCAGGGATCGCTCCGCGCCAGCACAGGCGATCCCGGCAGCAGCTGCCGGCACAGTTGTTCCCACTGGGCTTAGCGAGGCTTAAACCTGAGAGCTTCAGCCTGGAGGAGACGTGTTTGGATTCTCTGGAAGCTGCGCTCCCGCCTGGCACCTCTCTGGGTGGAAGGGCTGAGCCCCAAGGGTCCACATTGCCCCCAGACTCCCATTTTCCTGGGTTCTGAGGGCAGCTGGCTGGCTGAGCTGCCCGCTTCCTACCTCCTGGCACCTGGTTTAGCTCGCCAGTGCTGTTCTCCATCCCAAACCTCCCGTGGAGCAGTCCTTGCTGCGGCCATGATGGAATCTGGGGGGATTTTTTGGGAGCCCAAGGCTCCCCAGTGGGAAGAGAAGGCTGAACCACGTGTAGGTGCTCAGAGAATGCCACTGCAGTGAGGGAAACAGGGCGGATGCCACCAGGTTTGCAGGGCAAGGGTGGTGCCAGGGTGTTGTCCACGTGCTTTAACATCCATAGGGACCATCCCGGCTGCCGGCCTCTCCCAAATGCTTCGCTCCAGTAACAGTGACGTCTGCTGTAACAGAGCTGTCGCTGGAGGCCGGAGTGGGAGTTTGATTTCCCTGGGGGCTCTTTAAACTGGGAAAACCCCTTTGGATCACAGGATCCACCACAACAAGGCCCCTGTGCGTCCTCAGATGGCAGGATAACAGGAGCCAACTGCCTTTTGTGAGGGAGATAGCTTGGAGAGACCCTCTGGATTGCCCCAGAGCAGGAGCGAGCGCAGAGGGGAACATGCGGGAGCCAGCCGGGATCCTGCCCCGGCGCTGTTTTCCTGAGCCCAGGGCTTTGTCACGGCTCCACGCTTTAATTTCATTGTTCTGCTGAGTTATCTGCTGGAAAAAGCTGGCAGAGGGAGCGGGTAAGAGTTTCCACTCGGATGTTTTAACGAGGCCGTTCCGAACTGCACTCGCCCTCCACACGATCCCAGCTCATTTTTACAGTCGGAGGCGAATTCCTGGCGCTTTCCCAAGCTCGGGCTGGTTTCATGAGCCTGGTTGAGCTCACGATGATCTAAACGAGTTTTTAATGGATGTTGTGCTGTTAAAAGGAGCTCTGGCTCCGTGTTCCCCGGCTCTTGTTTCCGTACAGCTCTTCTCCCATCCCCGTTTCTTGGGATTTGGGAACAGTGTCGCGTGCTTGGCCTTGTTTTTCTTTAAGGGCCGCTGAGCTAGGGGAAGGTTCTGCCGGTTTCCTGGCGCTGAGCTCACGGGATCCTCTCGCTTCCCGGGATGCCAGGAGTGGGAACGCAGCCCGGCAGCTCCAGCTGCCCGCCGGCACAGCACATCTGGTGCCCCTGACACCCCCGCCCTGCGGCGCTGGGTGACAAAACGGGGAGGGCCGAGGGGTTCCTTAGGAGGTTCTGTGGCTTCGGCCCTGGGAAAGCAGCCGGCAGGGATCGGGGTTTGGCACGGAGCTGCTGAGCCGGCTGCAGGCGGCGGGGCAGGAGCTACCCAGGCATCCCCAGCGGCGCCGAGCGCGCTCCAGGTGGGAACGGTTGAATGTTCCCTGAAGCCACTTAAAGGGGAAGCTCCTGGAAACCTTTCCTGGAAAAGCCACCCCGATGTGGGCTCCAGGTCTTGTATCCAGGGTTTTTTGTCCCTAAAACCTCAGTGGGATCTGGTCCTTGGAGGCTGCTTTGGGATGAGGCACTCGGTGCCAGCCCTGGGCTCGTGTGTTCGTGGTTTAACCCATGCCGGGCCGTGCCCCAGGCACTGGTCTGCTCTGCTGGTGGCATTGTTGTCCTGCTCTCCAGCAGGAATGCAGTGCATGAAGCAGGAATTGTTTCCCTGGAATAGCAGCTCTTAAGGAGGCTGTAAAATGCCTCTGGAATGCGATGGCCAGCCTGGAAGCTGCCCCCTCCCCCAGGTAGCATCCGGCATCGATCCCAAGGTGCTGCTGGAAGCCAGGCAGCCGTTTTGCCCAGTTTGTTCCACTCTCCATCCTTAGGAACATCCTTTGTGCCACGGAATAAATCGTGGATTTGCTTTTTAAAAGCGATTATGGAACAATAGAACCCGGGAGCTCTGAGCAGGGTGGCTTGGATTCTGTCTGGTTTGGCTGGGCCGGGTTTGCCCTGGGTATTCTGCTTTCCATGGATGCTCTGGGGATTGAGTCGTGTGTTGATTCAAAACACCTTCTCCTAAAATCCCTCAGTTAAGGGTTGTGGAGTTTAACGGAACTGGTTCCGGACTTGAGCCTTCCTGTTAAAAAGGAAAAACCCATCCTGGTTGTTCAAGCAAAACATTTTGGGCTGTTGTTCCCGGCGTTAATCTCCTGGCGCTGCCGGGGAGAGCACAAACCCACCCATTCCCAGTGCTGAGCCCACAACGCAGCCTGTGTGGACACCACGAGCGCTCCTCGGAGTGAACTGGGAGGGAACAGCCGAGATCCAACAGCCGGTTCCCCCCCCCCCCCCCCCCCGGCCATGCCGCATTCCCCTCCCCAGGGCCGGCATCTGCCCCTGGATCTCTGCGTTCCTCCCGGAATTCTTCGCAGCTGCTGCTAAAAATAAAAGCAGCAAGCGACCTCGCTCCGGGCTTTATGAACCACGCGTCTCTGGTTTCATCCTGGGACATGGGTGGGCATTGTCCTCCGGTGGGATCCGACAGTGCTGACTTCTCACTGCTCTCCTGGGGCTTGAGTCCGGGTGCACTCCTTGTATCCTGCTTTTCCCATAGGGGCACCTCCACGCTTGAGTTCCCAGGTGGAAAACGCACCGTTGGGTGTTCCCTAGGGTCTAGCTCCAAAACTCCTCCCCCTAAGGCGTGTGATTCCCAAAGGAAACCGAACCTGAGCAGCCCAGGAGTGAGCGAGCCGGTGTTCCAACACCTCATCCCTGCCCTGGCTTTGAGGCCGTGCGGTTGGATGGCCAGGATGTGGCTGGGAACACCGTCCCCTGCTGACTCTGGCCTCGGGCTCAGCCCGCTGCCGCTCCCTGTGCTCGCATTCCTCAAGGTCTAGCTCCAAAACTCCTTCCCCTAAGGCGTGTGATTCCCAAAGGACACCAAAGATGAGCGGCCCAGGAGTGAGCGAGCCGGTGTTCCAGCACCTCATCCCCGCGCTGGCTTTGAGGCCGGATGGCCAGGAATGCCGGGCCTGCCTCGGGCTCATCCCGCTGCCGCTCCCCGTGCTCCACACAGGAGCCGTCTTTCCCTTAACCTGTTGCTGGATTTCTCTGCGTTTCCCACAGAAAGATTGTAAGTAAAATAGACGGCGACAAGGACGGGTTTGTAACGGTGGAGGAGCTGAAGGCCTGGATTAAGTTTGCCCAGAAGCGCTGGATATACGAGGATGTAGAGCGGCAGTGGAAGGGGCACGACCTCAATGAGGACGGCCTCATTTCCTGGGAGGAGTATAAAAATGCCACCTACGGCTACATCCTAGGTAGGTCTCGACTCTTGGGATGAAAACCGTGCGGAGCCGGCGCTTGAAACTTGCTGTTTTGTTTTTGTAGAGTGATTGTAGCTAAGATAGACACGGATAAGGATGGGTTTGTGACGGAGGGGGAGCTGAAAGCCTGGATTAAGAAGGCCCAGAAGAAGTACGTGTATGACAGTGTGGAGCGGCAGTGGCAGGAGTATGACATGAACCAAGATGGATTAATCTCCTGGGATGAGTACAGGAACGTGACATATGGCACTTACCTCGGTAAGGGGCGAGCTGTCCCATCCCACCCTGGGCTCGGATCAATAAAGCAGAGACGAGGCAGAGCGGGAGCTCTCGACACAGCCCCCCAAAAATAGCAAACGCCCCCCCAGCCCCCCCCAACAATTTGCATTCAGATGGCAATCGAAGGGGAAAAACGTGTGAGAAAAGCCCACGGGTGAAACTTTGTGGTCAGCACGCAGCTGTAGCTCTGCTTTATTGATCCCCCTGATTGATGATCAGCTCGGATCTCGCTCGTGAGCCGCGATGTGATTGAAGGCACCACGGGTAACGGGGTTTTCCCTTCCAGCTTTGGAATTCCAAGCCACCACTGGCGTGCAGTGCCTCAACGGGGGGCTGTGGGCACCACGATTTTTGGGTGCCTGCCCCCTTCCGAAATCCGTGCAGATCATAGGCTCATAGGATCATGGGATAGCTGGGGTTGGAAGGGACCTCCAAGCCCACCCAGTTCCTGTCCACGGGCAGGGACACCTCCCACCGGATCAGGGGCTCCAAGCCCCATCCAACCTGCCCTTGGACACCTCCAGGGATGGGGCAGGGACATCTCCCACTGGGTCAGGGGGCTCCAAGCCCCATCCAACCTGGCCTTCAACACCTCCAGGGATGGGGCAGCCACAGCTTCTCTGGGCAACCTGGGCCAGGGCCTCCCCACCCTCACACACAGCAAAACATTTCTCCCCAGGATCTCACCTCAATCTCCCCTCTTTCACCCCAAAACCTTTCCCCTTGTCCTGTCCCTGCACTCCCTGATCCAGAGCCCCTCCCCAGCCCCTCCAGAGATGGAGCAGCCATGGCTTCTCCTCGCATCCTGTGCCAGAGAAGTGCCAGAAGACACTTCTCCCGAAGTCCTCATCTCCAGCTGAGATCATTAGCACAGAGACCATTCACCCCCTCTCAAAGCCCCATGTGCTCATCCCAGCTTCCCAGCGTCTCCTGGATGCAGCTTTGCCCCCCAGGCCCTGTCGGTTTTGGCCTCAAACAGCCACGGAGGGAGTTGAGGAGCAGCTCTTGTGGGGTTAAGCCGTTAGAGAAATTCCCCCTGCCAGCTGCTCCCGCCTCCTGGGACGCGCACGGATATGGCAGGGTGAGCTACAGCCTGAGAGCATGAAATAGGGATGAATTCCCTCAGTATTGCCAAAGATAGTCAAATGCTCTGCGGGAGGTGTGGAGGCTCCTGCCTCCCCCTCCGGGCTCTTCCCTCAGGCTCCTTCCTGGCTTTTCCTAAAAGAGTGAGATAGAGCTTGAGGAAGATCAGAGTTTGCTGTGCTGGGGGAGAGGAAATTGACTCCCCCGGGACCCCATCAGGTATTAATCAGCTTCCCAGAGTCCTGGATGGGTCCTGCTGAGCTTCCCTTTTCCATTGGGAATGCAGTTACTGAGCCCCATGGAAAACCTGGCCTGTTTGCCTGTCCAGACCCATCCTTGAGGGGGAGAATAGCTCCTAGGAGGGCTCTGGCTGTGGTTTTGGAGCCCATGCAGGGGGGAGAGTGTTTAAAAAAAACCCTTTGATGAGGAAAAGCCCTTGGTGAGAACCCATTTCTCCAGCCTCACTGTGAGAGAGGGGAGCATCCGGCCCACGGGAGGGACAACCCACAGGGAAGGTCGTGGAACGGCTTGGTTGGAAAAGGCCTCTGAGGTCCTCGAGTCCAACCGTCCCTGAGGGGCTGAACCAGATCCCTGAGCAAGACCCCACCTGCCCAAGCCAAGGAGCGTTGCCTGAGGCCGAGTGCCCAATAAAGCCCCTTAGGGGCTGCTCCCATGGACTTTTGTCCTTCTGGAATGCTGGGAGGATCCCGATTCCACCCGGCAGAGCGGTTCCTGCCCAACACCTTGGCTCCCTCCTTTTTTTGTTGTTCGGAAGGAATCACTTCTCCCAACTCCTTTCCGCTGAACCGTTCCCATCCCTTCTCCGGGCAGGGCAGTGCTGGAGGTGCCTCTGGAATTGCCTCTGGAGAGGTCTTGGCGTGGGGCCCAGAGGCTGTCCGCTGGCGTTAATCGCGTTAAGCGCAGCCCTGGGGGGGCCGAGGCCGCGCCCTCCGCTGCTCTGCCCAGAATTCCAGCCCCGCTGCGCTTTGTCAGCCCCGTGAAATGCCCTTTATTTCAACTCCCCCCAGCCCTGCCTGAGTCACCGACTGCTCCCAGCGCCGAGATAAATCTGCCTTTCCATAGGGAGAGCAAGACCAGGGATGGATAAATAGCGACGAGCTTCATCTTAAAGCACAAACTCCCTTTAAAGCCTCCCTAAAAATAAGATTTATCATAATTATACCAGCAATTATTTCATCCTCCAGCCCCGGTGGCCTTGAGGTCACCATGGGTGGGCTCCGACACCCAGAACGCTCACGTTTTCCCTGCTCCTATCGCTTGGACTTATAGAATCCTGGAATGGGTTGGGCTGGAAGGGACCTCAAACCCATCCAGTGCCAACCCTGCCATGGGCAGGGACACCTCCCTCTGGATCAGGGGGCTCCAAGCCCCATCCAACCTGGCCTTGGACACCTCCAGGGATGGGGCAGCCGCCGCTTCCCTGGGCGTTGAAAGGATAAAGGAGCAGAGCTCCCGGGTGATTCCGAGCTCGCTCCCCTCAGTCCCCCCAGTCAAACGCTTCACCGAGGTCAGGGACTGAAACCCAAAGCGCTTTCTGGGTGTCTTTGAACCCTCCTGAGCAGTCGCGCTGCTGCCGGAGCCGCTTGGCCAGGGGCGGGATCACCCGGATTAAGGGAAATTGCCTTTTAACTCGGATTTACTGTGCTTGTCCCGCAAACCAAGCCTGATCCCGAGGCTTTCGGCTGCTCTCGACGAACTCGTTGTGGAGGGTGGAGGCCCTGGGATAGGGACAGGGATGGGGATAGGGTTGAGGACAGGGACAGGGACAGGGACAGGGATAGGGACAGGGATAGGGATAGGGATGGGGATGGGGATGGGGATGGGGATGAGGATAGGGTTAGTGTTAGGGTTAGGGTTAAGGATAGCAATAAGGATAGGAATAGGATAGGAGTTAGAATAGGAATAGAAATAGAAATAGGAATAGTAATGAGATAGGGATAAGGATGGGGATGAGGATGGGAATAGGGATAGGGATGGCAATAAGGATAGGAATAGGGATGAGGATAGGAATCAGAATAGGAATAGGAATAATAGTGGGATAGGAATGGGAATAGGGTAGGAATAGAGATAGAATAGGAATCAGAATAGAAATGGAAATAGAAATAGGAATAGAAATCAAGATAGGGATAGGGATCGGGATTGGAATAGGAACAGGAATAGGAATAGCAAACTTTAGGCTTCATTGTGCCCTGGAGGTGACTTTAAGCTCTCCTTCCCATCAGGGCTTGTGTGTCCCTGCCTAATCCCGGCCTTTTGTCCCTCCTGTAAAGGGAGACGGGGAGAGCTGTTTTTAGCGCAGGCCTGACTCTGCCCTCGCTCAGCCCCGCGGAGGGGGCGGCTGCGTCCTCCCCCCTCGATATTTTTCTGTAGGCTGACGAACAAAGCCGACGTCGGCGTCCCGGAGCTTATCCGGAGCTGTCGGCAGGGCTATATCCAGTGGCCATGTGTGCCCAGATATTCCCACCACGGCGGGCGCTGCAGGAGCTTCTGATGGCTTTGAAGCCGCCCCGGCAGCGGAGAGCGGTGTCCCCTTACACATTCTCCTCCAGAAATAGCTTGGGCTGAGCCACCAGGGCCGCGCCAGGGCCAAAAAAAAACCCTTCGTCCCTGGGAATGTTGGTATCTCGTGGCAGCTGGCAGCTCCTCCTCTTCTTCCTCCTGGCAGGAGTAATGTGGTGGCCACTGATATCTGAAAGTCAAGCTGCTGTGGCAAAGTGTTGGGAGGTTGAGCTTGGGTTGAGGGGGTTGAGTTGAGTTTGAGGAGGTTGGGTTGACATTGGGTTGAGGTTGAGGAGGCTGGATTAAGGTTGAAAGGATTGAATTGAGATTGGGTTGAGGAGATTAGGTTAAGGTTGAGGAGATTGGGTTGAGGCTGGGTTGAGGTTGGGTTGAGGTTGAAGCAGTTGGGTTGACATTGAAGAGATTGGGTTGAGGTTGAAGAGGTTGGGTTGAAGTTGGGTGGAAATTGAGGTGGGGTTGAGTTGAGCTTGAGGAGATTGCATTGATATTGGGTTGAGGGGGTTGAATTGAGATTGGGTTGAGGTTGAAGAGGTTGGGTTGAATTTGAGGAGGTTGAGGTTGGGTAGAAATTGAGGAGGTTGGGTTGAGGTCAAGGGGGTTGAATTGAGGAGATGGCGTTGAAATTGAGGAGGTTGGGTTGAGGTTGGGTTGGCATTCAGGAGGTTGAGGTTGAGGAGGCTGGATTGGGGTTGAGGGGGTTGAATTGAGATTGGGTTGAGGTTGAGGAGGTTGAGTTGAGGTTGGGTTGAAGTTGGGTTGAAATTGAGGTGGTTGTGTTGAGGTTGAGAAGGTTGAGTTGAGCTTGAGGAGGTTGGGTTGGCATTGGTTTGAAGAGGCTGGATTGGGGTTGAGGGGGTTGAATTGAGTTTGAGTTGAGTTTGAAGAGGTTGGGTTGAGGTTGGCTCGGGTTGGTGGGAATCACGTGGCATCTCCCCCTGCCTGAGCTAACCCGGGACACCCCCTCTTCTCTTCCCATTCCCAGATGACCCAGACCCCGACGATGGATTCAATTACAAACAAATGATGATGCGCGATGAGCGGCGCTTCAAGATGGCGGACAAGGACGGAGACATGACAGCCACCAAGGAGGAGTTCACAGCCTTCCTGCACCCCGAGGAGTACGACTACATGAAGGACATCGTGGTGCAGGTGGGGCCTCTGTGGCCGGGGTCGCCAGGGCTGCTCCCGTTGGGAATGTTGTCTGGGGGGGCCGGGGATCCGTGAGCTGATGCCGCTCGCTCCTTGCAGGAGACCATGGAGGACATCGACAAGAACGGGGACGGCTTCATTGACCTGGAGGAGTACATAGGTGAGAAGCCTCGTCCCCGCCTCGTCCCGCTTCCTGACCCTCCCTCTCCTGGAATTCCGTTATCTCCCTTGGCTTCCGAGCTCTGGATTAAACCCTGGACCCACCAACAGGCACTGAGGGGAGGGGGGGCAGCGTCCAGGCCTCTGGAGGAGACGGAGCATCTGCTCCAAACCCGGGAGCGTCCTCTCGCTGAGGCGCTGGGGCTGCCGGTCCCAGGCTCTTCCCTCGGGAGCAGTGGGTGTGGAGCAGCCGCCCCTTTCTGAGCCCCCGTGTCGGCACTGGGAAGCATTGGTGGGCATTGGGCTCCGGAACTGGTCAGGAGGAACGTGGCCTCCTCCTCCCAACGGGCCCAGGGAGGTTGGGGAAGATGGAGGGAAGAGGGGCATAAAAACCAGTGCTTGGTGGGAACTGGGAGCTCCCATGGGGACACCGAGGGCACCCTCAGCGAGTTTGTAAGCTGAGAGGGGCCGTGGTCACAGGAGAAGGACGGGATGGGATCCAGAGGGACCCGTACAGGCTGGAGAAGGGGGGCTGTGAGACCTCCTGAGGTTCAGCCAGGCCAAGGGCAAGGTCCTACCCCTGGCTCGGGGGGATCTGTGGGTTCCCTGCAGGCTGGGGGACGACGGGAGTGAGAGCAGCCCTAGGGTGAAGGACTTGGGGGGCTGCGGGAGGAGAAGATCCCCAGGAGCCCCAACGAGCGCTCCCAGCCCAGAAACCCCCCGTGTCCTGGGCTGCACCCAGAGCAGTGGGAGCAGAGGGGAGGGAGGGGGTTCTGCCCCTCTGCTCTGCTCTGGGGAGACCCCACCTGGAGCCCTGGGTCCAGCTCTGGAGTCCTGAGCACAGGAAGGACCTGGAGCTGTTGGAGTGAGGCCAGAGGAGGCCACGGAGATGATCCGAGGGCTGGAGCACCTCCTGTGTGAGGAGAGGCTGGGAGAGTTGGGGGTGTCCATCCTGGAGAGGAGAAGGCTGTGGGGAGACCTTAGAGCAGCTTCCAGTAGGGAAAGCGTCTCCAGGAAAGCTGTGGAGGGGTTCTGGATCAGGGAGTGCAGGGACAGGATGAGGGGAAGGGTTTTGGGGTGAAAGAGGGGAGATTGAGATGAGATCTTGGGGAGAAATGTTTTGGAGTGAGGGTGGGGAGGCCCTGGCCCAGGTTGCCCAGAGAAGCTGTGGCTGCCCCATCCCTGGAGGTGTTCAAGGTCAGGTTGGATGGGGCTTGGAGCCCCCTGATCCAATGGGAGGTGTCCCTGCCCATGGCTGGGGGTGGCACTGGATGGGTTTGAGGTCCCTTCCAGCCCAGCCCACCCCATGGTTCTGTGGAAGCTGCAGCCTGGGCACTGGTCCCAGTTCAATCCACAGTCCCGTGGGATGGCGGAGGTGTGGGGGGATTCCCAGCAGCGTGTTCCCTCGGGATGCATCTGGTGGGGTGGTGTCCCCGCAGGTGACATGTACAGCCAGGACGGGGACGCGGATGAGCCCGAGTGGGTGAAGACGGAGCGGGAACAGTTCGTGGAGTTCCGAGACAAGAACCGCGACGGCAAAATGGACAAGGAGGAGACCAAGGACTGGATCCTCCCTTCGGATTACGACCACGCCGAGGCGGAAGCACGGCACCTCGTCTACGAATCCGACCAGAACAAGGTGGGGATGGCGAGGATGGTGTCCATCCCCCCCCGTCAGATCCCTGTTGGAACCTCGGGAACCTTCCTTTCCCCAACAATCAGGATAAAGCTCTTCGGAATGCCCTCCGTCCCTCTGAGAGCTTGGGTTGGGATCTGGGAGCTGGGGTGGGAGGAGTGGAGCAGCTGTCCAGGCATTGTGCCCTCCATCCCTCCAAGGAGTTGGGTTGGGGTCTGGGATGGGAGGAACGGAGTGGGTCCTCAGGTTCCATTCTCCATCCCTCCAAGGGGCTGGGTTTTTTGGGGGAACCAGTATGGGAGGAGTGGAGCAGCTCCCTGGAGCACCACGCTCTCTGTCCCTCCAAGAGGTTTGGGTTGGGATTTGGGAGTCGGGGCGGCCACACTCCATCCCTTTGAGGGACGGTTTTGGGATTTGGGACTTGTATTGGGATTTGGGAGCTGGGATGGGAGGAGCGGAGCAGCTCCCCCAGTGCATCTCTCCATCCCTCCAAGGAGCTGGATTGGGAGTTGGGGAGCTGGGGCACCAACGCTCCATCCCTCTGAGGGGTTGGGGTTTGGGAGCTGGGATGGGAGGAGCGGAACAGCTCCTCCAGTGCCTCTCTCCATCCCTCCAAGGAGTTGGCTTGGGATCTCGGATGGGGGGAGCAGAGTTGGGTCCTGAGGTTCCATTCTCCATCCCTCCAAGGGATGGCTTTGGGATTTGGGAGCCAGGATGGGAGCAGCTCCCCAGGTGCCTCTCGCCATCCCTCCGAGGGGTTGGGTTGGAATTCAGGAGCTAGGATGGGAGCAACCACGGGGATGGATAACGGGGATTTCCTCTCCGGGCAGGACGGGAAGCTGAGCAAGGAGGAGATCGTGGAGAAGTACGACCTGTTCGTGGGCAGCCAGGCCACGGACTTCGGGGAGGCCCTGGTGCGGCACGACGAGTTCTAAGGGCGCCTCCCGACACCCAACGACGCCCAACGAGGCCCAACGGCGCCGCGCCCCACCTAATTTATTTGATACCATTCCTGGGATTATCGGAAGGAAACGTTTCCCACTCCTGAGACTGCTGGGGCAGGCGGCGAGGGGACCCCCAGCCACCATCTCTTCCCATCCTTTTTTATCCCCCCCTTTCCCTCTTCCGAAGGGACCGGAGTCGCTGCGCCCGGCGCCGCCTCCCCTTGGCTCTTTTTTAGATCTCCACGTTATTTTACGCTCCGAGCGAGCCCCATTTATTTTTGTATCCGTTTCGGTTCCGGATGAGGTGGATCCCAGGAAGCAACGGGCGCTGATCCCGGGAAGCACCGGGCATGGATCCACCTGGATTCCGCCTCTCCCCCCTCCTTGATTTGTTTCGTTTGGACTCAAAATAATAAAACCTAAGGAAAAATCCAGAACCCAACCCTCCAGCCTCGCTCACGATGGTTTTGGGGTTTAACCCCGCGTGGCTCAGGGGCACCGTGGGTCCCTCTCCACCCTGGATCGTTCTCCATCACCACAGATTCCTCTCCATCCCCGTGGCTCCTCCATCTCCATGGGTTTCTCTCCATCCCCGCAGCTCCTGCTCCATTGTCGCTGGGCAGGGGTCGGTGCTCCCGGAGTCTCCAGGACTGGAGCTCCAAGCGCAGCCTCTACCCTGTTCTCTTCCTGGTGTTCCCTGTCCGGTTCCTCTCGTGCCGTGGTCGATGTCACCCGCTGTGAACCGCCTAACTCCGCTTGTGGCCCTCACAGTGCCATCAGCACCGGCTGCTTCCCTGCGCGTCAAAGCCCTCCCTGTCCCCACCTCCAGCGCTTGGCCCTTCCCCTCTCCGGTGCTTGGCTCCTCCCCATCTCCAACACTTGGACCCCATCTCCAGCTCTTGGAGACCCCATCCCCGTCTCCAGTGCCTGGTGCATTCCCAGCTCCAATGCTTGGCCCAGCCCCATCTCCAGTTCTTGGAGGCCCCATCCCCAGCTCCAGCTCTCTTGGCCCCCCTCCCCATCTCCAGCCCTTGGCCCCATCCTGATCTCCAGCCCTTGGTCCATCCCCACCTCCAATGCTTGACCCTTCCCCTCTCCAGTGCTTTGCTCGTCACCATCTCCAACCCTTGGACCCATCCCAATCTCCAGCTCTTGATCCATCCCCGTCTCCAGCCCTTGGACTCCATTTCCAGCCCTTGGCTCCATCCCGATCTCCAGCCCTTGATCCATCCCCATTTCCAGCCCTTGATCCATCCCCATCTTCAGCCCTTGGACCCCATCCCCAACTCAAGCCCTTGGACTCCATCCCCATCTCCAGCCCTTGGTCCCATCCCAATCTCCAGCCCTTGGACCCCATCCCGATCTCCAGCTCTTGATCCATCCCCATCTCCAGCCCTTGATCCATCCCCATTTCCAGCCCTTGATCCATCCCCATCTTCAGCCCTTGGACCCCATCCCCAACTCAAGCCCTTGGACTCCATCCCAATCTCCAGCCCTTGGACCCCATCCCGATCTCCAGCTCTTGATCCATCCCCATCTCCAGCTCTTGATCCATCCCCATCTCCAGCCCTTGGACCCCATCCCGATCTCCAGCTCTTGATCCATCCCCATCTCCAGCACTTGGCTCATCTCCAGCAGATGAGGACTCACCACCCCCACCGCGGGGCCGAGTCCCCCACAGGACCCACCCCCCCAGCTCCCCCATGGGTCCCCCAGCACGGAGATGACCTCGGCGTTGCACTCAGACCACGGTGGTGACTTTATTGTCCCATCCTGTGGCCAAAAGGGGGAGGCCCTGGGCCCCCAGGTGACCCCAGCCCCATAGCCGGGGAGGGGGTCCTGGGGGCCGAGGTGGGCGCCGGTGTGTCCTCAGCTCGGGCTGACCTGGCTGGAGGAGACGGAGGAGACCTCGGTCCTCTGGGCCGAGCTGGAGATGTCCGAGTCGTCCGTCATGGGCTTCCCACACACCGTCTCCAGGATGCAGGCGCGGAACTGGCGATGGGAGCGTGGCCGCGTCAGCCCCGGGGGGCACCGTGGGCCCGTCCCCAACCCCGAGCCCAGCCGGGAACCCTGTTCCTCCAGGGAGCCCCCTTGGCCCCAGTTCCTGGTGCCCCCTTGACCCCAGTTCTTGGTGCCCCTTTGGCCCCAGTTCCTGGTACCACCTTGACCCCTGTTTTTGGTGCCCCAGTTCTTGGTGCCCCCTTGACCCCAGTTCTTGGTGCCCCCTTGACCCCAGTTCTTGATACCCCCTTGACCCCATTTCCCAATGCCCCCTTGACCCCCGTTCTTGGTGCCCCAGCTCTTGGAGCCTTCTTGGCCAATTCTTGATTCTTCAGTTCCTGGTGACCCCTTGACCCCTGTTCTTGGTGTCCCAGTTTCTGGTGCCCCCATGACCCCAGTTCCTGGTGCCACCTTGACCCCAGTTCTTGGTTCCCCAGTAACTGGTGCCCCTTTGACCCCAGTTCTTGGAGCCACCTTGGCCCCAGTTCTTGATTCTCCAGTTCTGGGTGCCCCCTTGACCCCAGTTCCTGGTGCCACCTTGACCCCCGTTCTTTCTTCCCCAGTTCCCGGTGCCTCCTTGGCCCTGGTTCCTGTCCCTCGGAAGATGGAAACTCCAGCCTCAGAGATGGGCACCTCTGGGTGTCCCCAGGTGTCCCCAGGTGACCCCAGGCATCCCCTCTCCCAGGATGCTCCATTCCCTGTGTCCCTGCTCCCTGGATGTCCCCAGGCTGTTGACACCCGGTGTCCCTGCTCCCATGGCCATCCCCGATCCATGGCCGTCCCTGGATGATCCTGGTCCTCAAAGCGTCTCTGGTCCCCAGGTGTCCTAGGGCGCCCCTGGGTGCTCCTCAATGTCCTCATCCCCAGGATGCCCTCATCACCCAGGTGTCCCAGGTTCTCCTCATCACCTGGGTGTCCCAGGATGTTCCCATTGCCAGGGTTCCCCTGGTTCTCCCCATCACCCAGGTGCCCCTGCTTCTCCCCATCACCCAGGTGCCCCCAGTTCTCTCCATCACCAGGGTGTCCCCTGTTCTCCCCATGACCCAGCTGTCCCGCCAGTTGTCCCCATCACCCAGGTGTCCCCTGTTGTCTCCATCACCCAGGTGCCCCTGGTTCTCCCCATCACCCTGGTGTCCCAGGTTCTCCTCATCACCTGGGTATCCCAGGATGTTACCATTGCCAGGGTTCCCCTGGTTCTCCCCATCATCCAGGTACCCCTGCTTCTCCTCATCATCCAGGTGTCCTCAGTTCTCCCCATCATCCAGGTGTCCCCAGTTGTTCCCACCACCCAGGTGCCCCTGGTTCTCCCCATCACCCAGGTGTCCCGGGGCACCCCTGGGGCACCTGTTTGTTCATGAAGCAGTAGATGATGGGGTTGTAGACGCAGGCGCTCTTGGAGAAGAAGGCGGGGATGGTGACGAGGCGCAGGTCGATGCCGTGGTCGCGGTTGTTCACCATGTACATGGCCAGGGCGGCGTAGGGCACGTAGCAGAGGCAGAAGGAGCCGACCATCACCACCACCATGCGGGACACCTCCCGCTCCGCCTTCTGGGTCGTCGCCGACTCCTGCTGCTGCGCCGCCACCTGCACCATGGGGTCACGGGGGGGGTCCTGCTCCATGGCCGCAGCCCCCGCGCTCCAGCCCCGGCCTTCTTCCCTCCGTTTCTCCATCCCGCCATCCCTTCATCCATCCATCCATCCATCCATCCATCCATCCATCCATCCATCCATCCATCCCTCCATCCCTCCATCCATCTATCCATCCCTCCATCCCTCCATCCATCCATCCATCCGTCCATCCCTCCATCTCTCCATCCCTCCATCCCTCCCTCCATCCCTCCATCCATCCATTCCTCCATCTATTCATCCATCCATCCATCCATCCATCCATCCATCCATCCCTCTATCCATCCCTCTCTGCCTCCACCTCTCCATCCCTCCATCCCTCCACCCCTCCACCCATTCCTCCATCCCTCCATCCATCCCTCCACCTCTTCATCCATCCACCCATCCATCCTTCATCCTTCCATCCCTCCATCCCTCCACCCATCCCTCCCTCCATCCCTCCATCCCTCCACCTCTCCATCTCTCCATCCCTCCGTCCATCTCTCCACCTTCTCTCCTACCCTTCTTCCATCCATCCATCACCCCTCCCTCCCTCCCTCCCCGCGGTGCCGGTGCCGGTGCCAGTGCCACTCACGGCGCGGAGGGCACTGAGGAGCTGCGAGTACGAGAAGATGATGAGGGAGAGGGGGACGATGAAGCAGAAGATGAAGAGGAACCAGGTGTAGTACTCGCTGCGGTACTTGGTGCCCACCGTGTACCAGTCGGGGCCGCACGAGCACTGCAGCCCCTCGGGCACGTACCTGCGGGGGCGCCGTCACACCGGGCACCGCCCCCGGCCCGGGCACCGCCCCCGGTCGGGGCACCCCCGGCCCGGGCACCCCTACCCATGGAACCCCCGCTACACAGCACCCAGGCCACCCCCTGCCTGGGCACCCATGGAAAACCCACCCCATGGGACCTCCAACACCCGCCCCAGCCCCGGGCACCCCAAGGAAACCCCGCCCCACGGAACCCCATGGCACCCAATAGCACCCCATGGCACCCATGGAACCCCCACCCCATGGAACCCCCACCCCACCTTATGGAAACCCCACTCCTTAGCACCCCCTCCCCGGGCACCCCTCCCCATGGAAACCCCACCCTATGGAAACCCTGCCCCTTGGCTCCTCATGACACCAAATAGCACCCAATGGTACCCCCACCCCATGGAGCCCCACGGAAAACCCATCCCATGACACCCCGTAGCACCCAATGGCTCCCCATAGTGCCCCAGGGCACCCCAAGGCACCCCATGACACCCCATGACCCCCATGGCACCCCATGGCACTTCCTGGCACCCCTGGAACCCAATGGCACCTCATGGCACCCCATGGTCCCCATGACCCTGATGGCACCCCATGGCACCCATAGCATCCTGTGGCACTCCGTGGCACCCCTGAAACCCAATGGCACCCCATGGCTCTATATGACACCCCATGACCCCCATGGCACCCATAGCACCCTGTGGCACTCCGTGGCACCCCTGGAACCCAATGGCACCCCATGGCTCCATATGATACCCCATGGCTCTATATGGCACCCCATGGTCCCCATGGCACCCAATGGCACCCCCTGGCACCCCATGGCACCCCATGGCTCCATATGACATCCCATGGCTCTATATCACACCCCATGGCCCCCATGGCACCCAACGGCCCCCCACGGCCCCATATGACACCCCATGGCACCCATGGCCCCCCTTTAACTCAATGGCATCCCCTGACACCCCATGGAACCCCTGGAACTCGATGGCACCCCATGGCACCCCCTGGCACCCCATGGCTCCATATGACACCCCACGGCCCCTATAGCTCTCGTAGCACCCCATGGCTCTACAGGACACCCCCTGGCCCTCCTCGGCCCCCCGCTCCCCCCACCTGCTCCAGCCGAAGAAGGGGGGCACGGCGACGCCGAGGCCGATGGCCCAGGTGGCCACCACCACCATCAGGGCGTGTTTGGAGCTGAAGCGGAAGTTGCCGAAGGGTTTGCAGATGACGATGTAGCGCTCAAAGGCCAGAAAGGCCAAGGACCACCCGGTCACCAGCCCTGGGGGGACACCGGGACCTCAGCCCGCGCCCGCCCACCCCCGGGACCCAACCGGAGCGTGGGGGTGACCTCCGACCCCACCACGCATAGCAGTGATGACCCCCGCGCCTACAGCCCCACCTCAAGGTGAGTGTCAACCCCACCTGCAGCCCCCCAGACCACGGTGATGACCCCAACTCCTTCAATCCCACCAAACCATGACCATCAATGCCATCACAAACCACGGTGGTGACCCCAGTTCCTTCAGCCCCACCAAACCACTCTTGCATCCCTTCAAGATCAAGAGCCACCAAACCACGACCATCAACACCACCACAAACCCAGGTGTGACCCCAACTCCTTCAGCCCCCCCACAAGCCACGATGACTGACCCTCCCTCCACCCCCCAATCCACCCCCCCGTGGGCTCTTCCCCCCATCTCCTACCTCCGGTGGCCCCCACGAAGCCCTCCAAGGCACACATGTGCTTCCCGAAGACGAAGTAGCCCTGGGAGCTGGACACGAAGACGGTGAAGACGCTGAAGATGCAGGAGATGAAGCCGCTGAAGGAGATGTTCACCAGGATGTAGTTGAGCGGCTGCCGCAGCTTCTTGTACTTGACGGTGACCACCAGGACGATGGCGTTCAGGGGGGTCCCCACCAGGAAGACAAAGCCCATGAAGGCCGTCTGGAGGTAGAAGGCCCAGAGAGGGGCGATGTGGTACTGGGGGCCGTCCCAGGGCCCCACCGAAGAGCTGTTCTTGAAGAGGTAGAACTCCTCCTCGCCCGACATTGCTGGGGGAGGTGGTGGGTTTCGGGGTGGTGGCGGCCAGCGGTGGTGTTGGTGGGGGTGTCGCCCCCCGCCCCCCACCCTCCCCCTCTGATATAGCCCCCGGCGGCTGAGCCGCTTACGGGGGCTCAGGGGGGATCAGCGCCCCGATCCCGGCAAACTCGGGGATTATCGGGGGGCTCAGCCGGGATCAGGGCCCTGAGAGCCCCCCCCAAGCCCCCACTAAGCCCACCTGAGCCGATTGAGGGGATTTGGGGGGGGGGAAAGGGGGAGAGGGAGGGAAAAGGGGGGGGCCTGGACATTGGGGGTAATCTATGGGGCGGGGGGGTGCTGGGGGAATCCCATGGGATGGGGGGGGGTGAGGGGATGGGGGGCATCCCATGGGACAAGGGGGGGGGCTGTGTACAGGGGTAGGACCCCATGGGATGGGGGGGGCTGAAGGGTTGGGGGGACCCCATGGGACAAGGAGAGACTGGGTACATGGGTGGAATCCCATGGGATGGGGGGGGGCTGAAGGGACCCCATGGGACAAGGGGCGGCTGGGGTACATGGGGGTACCCGATGGGATGGGGGGCGTTGGGGGGACTCCACGGGACAAGGGGGGCTGGGTTACATGGGGGTACCCGATGGGATGGGGGGTGTTGGGGGGACTCCACGGGACAAGGGGGGGCTGGGTACCCAGCGGGGACCCTGTGGGACAAGGGAGTGCTGGGGTACATGGGGGTACCTGATGGGATGGGGGGGGCTGAGGGAAGGGGGGAGACCCTATGGGATGGAGAGGACTCTATGGGGGATGGGGGGGAAGGTGTACCTGGGGGGGGAACCCCATGGGACAGCGAGGGGACTCTATGGGGAGGGAGAGGTTGGGGTGCTGGGGGGGTCCCCATGAGACAAGAGAGAGCGGGGCCATGGGGCGGGGGGAGATCCTATGGGGGGGGAAGTGGGGCAGTGGGTGGGGCACCGTTGGGGGGTATGATTGGGGGGGGTTCATTGTCAGGGGGTGCGGGGAAGGGTCACCGAAGGAGGGGACATTGTGAGGGGGCACTTAGGGGGTGCAGAGCGGGGGGGGGGGGGTTGTGCTCACTTTGGGGGCGCAGAGCAGGGGGGACTGTGCTCACTTTGGGGGAAGGGGTTACTTGGGGAGGTCTGTGCTCACTTTGGGGGGGCAGTTTGGGGGGTTGCAGGGCTGGAGGGGGCTATGCTAACTTTGGGGGGTCACTTTGGGGGGTCACTTTGTGTGCGGGGGTGCAGAGCTGGGGGGGCTGTGCTCACTGTGGGGGTTCACTTGAGGCGGTGTAGAGCTGGGGGTGCCATTCCAGGGGTTCTCTCATTCTGGGGGCGGTGCGGGTGCCCTGTGGGGGGGCTGCTGTGCCCATGTTCCCCCCCCCCCCGGATCTGCCCCCCCATGGCCTCCGTAGTGCCCCTGCTTCGCACGGCTCGTTGGTCTAGGGGTATGATTCTCGCTTAGGGTGCGAGAGGTCCCGGGTTCAAATCCCGGACGAGCCCACATTTTTAATGCCCCCGCACCCCTTTCTTTATCCCCCGCATCCCTTTTCCTGCCCCCACCGGCCTCTGCACCCCCTTTCCTTCTTCCCTCATTTTCTGCCCCCCCTAAATCCCCCACCCCCTTCCCTGCCCCCCTCGCACCTCTTTTCCCACTCTCATCTCCCCCATTCTTCTGCCCCCCCCCGCACCCCCTTTTTCCCTCTACCCCCTCTCCTATTTCCTGCCCCCCCGCATCCCTTATTTTTCTGCCCCCCCTTTCCCTGCCTCCCACACTATTTTTTCTGCCCCCTTTGCCGCCCCGCATTTTCTTGCCCCCCATTTTTCTGCCCCCTCAACCCCGCACCTCTTTTCCTGCCCCGTTTGCACCCCCTTTCCTGCCCCCCGATTTTCCTACCCCCCTTTTCTGCCTCCCCGACCCCGCACCCCTTTTCCTGCCCTCCCGTTCCCTCCCCCCTGCACCCCCTTTTCTGCCCCCAACCCCTCCCCCTTTTTCTGCCCCCCTTTTTTCTGCCCTCCCCGTTCACCCCTTTCCCTACCCCCCCTTCCTCTGCCCCCCAACTCCACAACTCTTTTTCAGTCCCCCCCCCGCACCCCTTTTTCTGCCCCCCCAGCCCCCCCAAGCCCGGGGGGGGGCAGGAAGGATGAGCAGAAGCCGCTTAGGGGGGGGGATTAAGTGCGTTAGTGCCCCACCCCCCCGGGCTGGGGGCGCCTATAAAGAGAGGGGCTGTGGGGTGGTGGCACCCCGGGGGCGGGATTTCCCACGGGGGGGGAGGGGCAAGAGGGGGAGTTGCAGGGGAAGGGGAGGGGGGTCCCACTCGTGGTGTCTGTGTCCATCTCTGGGCTGTACGGGACCATACTGGGATGTACTGGACTGTACTGGATCATACTGGCTGTACTGGATCGTACTGGGCTGTACTGGACTGTACTAGCATGTACTGGGCTGTACTGGGATGTACTGAGCTGTACTGGTGCTGTACTGGGCCGTACTGGGCCATACTGGGATGCACTGGGCCATACTGTGATGTACTGGTTGGTGCTGGACCATACCGGGTTGTACTGGGCTATCCTGGGTAGTAGTGGGTGGGACAGGGCTGGGCTGTACTGGGCCATACTGGGCTGTGCTGGGCTGTACTGGGCAGTACTGGACGGTGTTGGGCTGGGCTGTACTGGGCTGTATCATGCTATGCTGTGCTGCCCAATACTGACTTGTACTGGGCTGCACTGGATCATATTATGCCGTTACTGGACTGTACTGGGGCATACTGGGCAGTGCTGTGTGGTGCTGGGCTCTACTGGGTTGTGCTGGGCTGTATTGGGTGGCACTGGAAGGGGGGGATACTGGGAGGGGAGGTTGCTGGGAGGGGGTTACTGGGAGGGGGTTACTGGGAGGGGATGTTATGGGGGGGAGGGCACTGGGAGGGGGTACTGGGAGGGATATTGGGTGGAGGGTTACTGGGAAGGGGCAACGGCACAAGAGGGGTACTGGGAGGGGGTTACTGGGGGTGGTACTGGGTGGGTGATACTGGAAGAGGGTGTTATTGGGGGGACACGGGGGGGGAATTGCTGGGAGGGGGATACTGGGAGGAATTGTTACTGGGAGAGGGTTACTGGAGGAGTACTGGGAGGGGGGCACTGGGGGGGTTGATTACTGGGAGGGGCCAGGCAGGGTCCCGCCCCTCGGGCGGGGTTGGGGTGCGGGCCCCCCCCCCTGCAACTGCGACGGAGCTGAGAGACACCCCCCGTGCGGGCAGTGGACGGGGGCACCCCGAAACCGGGGGGGGACCCCAGAACCCCGGGGGGGCACATGGGGGGGCACCCTGAAAAGGAGAGAGCGCCCCAAAACCGGGGGGGTCACCCCGAAACGGGGGGCACATGGGGGGCACTGCAGAAGTGGGGCGGGGACCCCAGAACCCCGGGGGGGCACATGGGGGGGCACCCTGAAAAGGAGAGGGCGCCCCAAAACGAGGGGAGCACCCCAAAACCGGGAGGCACCCCAAAACCAGGAACCCCCAAGCCGGGGGAGGGCAATAAGGAGGGAGGGCACCCTAAAACAGGGTACCCCAAAACTAGGTACCCCTAAAACCAGGGGGAGGCGACGGGGGGCACCTCAAAACCGGGGGGGGGGCAATGGAGGGAGGACACCCCCAGAACCGGACACCTCAAAACTGGGCACCCCCAAAACAAGGCGCCCCAAAACCGAGGGAGTGCACTGCGGGGGAGGCCCCCCCCAAACCAGGGGGATAGTGGAGGGGCACCCCAAAACGGGGGGGGGGGCCGTGGTGGGGGGGCACTCCAAAACCGGGTTGGGGGGGCCGTGGGGGGAGTGCAGCCCAAAACTGGGGATCTCCAAAATTGGGCACCCCAAAACCAGGCACCGCAGTACCAGGCACCCCAAAACAGGGAACCCCAAGACCTGGCACCCCAAGACCGAGGGGTGGGGGCACTGGTGGGGGCACCACAAAACCAGGCAACTCAAGACAGGGCACCCCAAAGCCTGGGGGGGAGGGCACCCCCAAACAGGGCCCCCTCAAACATGAGCACCCCAGTACCAGGCAACCCAAAGCTGGGCACTCCAAGAGCAGGCACCCCAAAACCGGAGAGGGGGCATTGGGGGGGTCCACCTCAAAACCAGGCACCCCCACATTCGGGTACCCCACAAATGGACACCCCAAGGGTGATGGACTTCCCCAAAGATGGGCACCCCCACAGCCAGGCACCCCAAAACCGGGCAACCTAAGACCGGGCACCCCAGAACCGGGGTGGGGAGGGCATTAGAAAAGGGGGCACCCCAAAAACAGCCACCCCAAGATGAGGAACACCCAGAACCGGGCGCCCCCCACAAATGGGCACCCCAAGGATGGGCACCCCATGGATTGGCCCTCGGGGTGATGATGAGCACCCCAAAGATGGGCACCCCAAGGATGGGCACCCTATGGATTGGCCCCCAGGGGTGACGATGGACACCCCAGGGATGAGCACCCCAAGGATGGGCACCCCATGAATTGGCCCTCAGGAGTGACAATGGGCACCCCAAAGATGGGACCCCAAGGATGGTCACCCCAAGGATGGTCACCCCAAGGATGGGCACCCCATGAATTGGTTCCCGGGGGTGACAATGGACACCCCAAGGATGGGCACCCCAGGGATGGACATCCCAAGGATTGGCACCCAAAGGATGGGCACCCCATTAATTGACCCTTAAGGGTTTCGAAGGGCACCCCAAGGATGAGCACCCCAAGGATAAGCACCCTGCCCCCCCATGTCCCCATGAGTAGGGGATGGGCACGAGGTGGGGTGGGGTGGGAACGGGATGGTGGGATGGGTTGGGATGGGGTGGGCACAGCAAGGTGGGCACAGGGTGTGATGGGATGTTTGGTGGCCGTGTGGGGTTGGTGGCCATGGCGAGTGCCCACACAGAAGCCCCCCTGGGACTACCTATGGACCTCCCATGGACACACACCCCCTCCCCCCAAGGACCTCTTCCATGGATCCCCCCCCGGACCCCAAACCATGGACCCCGCCCTGTCCCCCCCATCCCCTGTCGCCCCCCGTCCCCCTGTCCCTCTGTCCCCCTCTCCCCCCCCGGTCCCCCCCCCAAGGCCCCCCCAGGCCCCAGAGGGTCGCCTCCCGGTGTCCAAGGACCCCAGTTTCCAGCGGCCGGATGAGACCGAGACCGAGGTACGGGGTGTTGGGGGGGGGGGCTTTACAGGGTCGGGGTCCCCCTCAGGGGGGTGACCCTGACCCCTGACCCCCTGTCCTCTGTGTGTCCCCCCCCCAGGAGGACACCGGCAGCTTCGTGCCCTTCCTGCTCTTCATCCTGGTCTCCTCCATCATCTTCCTCTTCCCCCACCTGAGGGACTCCTGATACACCCCCCCGGGGCACCCCCAGCCCCCCCGGCCCCCCCCCTTGAGCATCCTGACCCCCCCGTCGGAGCATCCTGATCCCCCAACACCTTGACCCTCCCCCTTTGAGTATCCTGACCCCCCCCCTTGAGCATCCTCACCCCCCCCAACACCCTGACCCCCCCACCCCTCCCTTTGAGCAACCTGACGCCCCCTCCCAGCACACTGCCCCCCCCCCCCAATGAACCAGCTGCCCCCCCCCAGCTGCCGTCGGCTTTTGGGGTGCAGGGTGCCGGGTTTGGAGCATTCTACCCCCCTCGCCAACACTCTGACCCCCGCTGTACCACCCTGACCCCCACCTTTGTGCACCATGAGACCCCCCCCTCCGCCCCACCGCTGCCTGACCTGCACCCCCAACATCCCTGTCCCACCCTGTCCCCCCACACACTTTGAGCACCATGAGCCCCCCAACATCCTGAACCCCCCCCCCCCAGCACTTTGACCCCCCTCGACCCCCTCCTCCACCCGGACCACCCTGACCCCTCCTCTTTGAGAACCATGAGCCCACCCTCCCAGCAGCTCAACCCCCCCCCAGGAACACCCTTATCCCCCCCCTTTGGCCCCTCCCTGGCCCGCTCCCCCTCCTTGGAGCACCCTGACCCCCCCTCAACACTCTGCCCACCCCTCCTTTGACCCCGCCCGAGCCTGACCCCCAACTGTAAGCACGATACAAGGGTCCCCGGGGTGGGGACGCCCCCATCGTGGCCCCCCCGCCATGGGTGCCCCCCTCCATGGGTGCCCCCCCCCCGCTATTCGGGTGCCTCTGACTCGCTCGGGTATTTTTAGGCGTTGGCGCAGGGTCTGGGACCGTCGCGTGTGACCCCCACGTCACCCCCCCACGTCACCCTCCCCCACGTCACCCCCCCCCCCCCAAGGAACCCCCCTCACCATGGGGGGGAAACTGAGTCACGGGGGGAGGGGAGGAACCCTGCACTCTCTGTCCCCTTGTCGTCCCCCCCCAAGTCTCCCTGTGTCCCTCCCCTGACTCATTGTCACCCTGGGGGGCACCCCCCCCAATCCAGGGTACCCGCCCCCCCAGGGAACCCCCTTCACTCTTCTCCATCCAGGAACAGCCCCCTCCCGCACCCGCAGGGAACCCCACCCCCCGTCCCTTCCAGGGAACCCCCCCTAATCCCGCCCCCCCAGGGACACGCCCCCACGCCCCCTCCCCCAGGGAACCCCCCTAATCTCCCCCATGCACCCTCCCCCCGCTTCCCAGGAACCCCCATCACCTCCCCCCCCGCCCCGTCACTCTGGGGGACACTCCAACCCCCCCCAGGAATCCCCCCCCGCACCCAGCCTGGGCACAGGGGTTCGGGTTGACCCCCCAGTCGGTGATGGGGGGCGCTAGGGATGGGGGGGGGCAGTGGGGGGTCCAGGGCTCACCGGGGGGGAGCCCTGGGTGCCCCCCCCTGAAGGACCCCCCCCCCCAACGAGATGCAATGGGGAAACTGAGGCGGGGGGGGGCGTGATGGGGGTTTGGGGGGACCTGGGGGTGATGGGTGAGGTTTCCAGGGGATCCATGGGTGGGGATCCCGAGAGGAGGGAGATGGGGGAGTCCGGGGGGTGTTTGGGGAGGAGCCTTTGGGAGAGGCGTTGGGGATGTTTTGGGATCCAGGGGTGGTTGGGGGGTCCTGACTGATTTTGGGGGGGCTGGGCGGTGTTCGGGGGTCTCAGTTGGGGTCCTGGTCCTTATGGGAGGTTTTTGGGGGGTCCTGAGCGGGGGATGTCGGGGTGTGTGTGTGTGATCTTTGGGGAGGGGTCGGGGGGGCCAATGGAGCTGGGTAGCTGGGTATTGGGGTGCCGAGTATTGGGGTGTCCGGAGTGCTGGGTACCAGGTTTTGGGGTGCCCTGGTGCCTGGGGTATTGGGGTACCTGGGTGCCAGGTATTGGGGTGGCCAGGTTATGGGGGTGCCAGTGCCTGGGGGTTCAGGGTGCTGGGGTTTGGGAGTGCTGGGTTTGGGGGTGCCGGGTTTGGGGGTGCTGGTGCCTGGGGGTTTTGGGGTGTCGACGTTCGGGAGTGCTGGGTCTGGAGTCTCGGGGGTGCCACTGTTTGGGGGTGCGGGGTTTCAGGGTCGCGGTGTTTGGGGGTCCCTGTGCCTGGAGTTTGGGGGTGCTGGCTCTGGGAGTGCCTGGTTTGGGGGTGCGGGGGTTTCAGGATCTCGGGATGCCACTGTTTGGGGGTGCTGGGTCTGGGGTCCCGTTGTTCGGGAGTGCCGATGTTTGGGGGTTCAAAGCTTTTAGGGTCCCATGGTCCCACTGAATTTGGGGGTACGGGTGACTGGAGTTTTGGGGGCGCCAGTATGGGGCTGTGGAGCATTCAGGGTCCCACAGTCCTGGGGATTTGGGGGTGATGGTGTTTGAGGGTCCCGGTGCCTGGAGTTTTGGGGGTGCAGGTGTTTGGGGGTGTCGATGCCTGGGCACCTTGGGGTCCCGGGGTTTGGGGGTGCGGGTGTTTGGGGTTTTGGGGGTGTTGATGTTCGGGGGTGCGGGGTCTGAGGGTGTCGGCTTTGGGGATGCAGGTGTTTGGTGGTGCTAGGTCTGGGCGGACCAGTGCCAGGAGTTTTGGGGGTGCTGGTGTTTGGGGGTGTCGGGTAGGGAGGTGCTAGGGTTTGGGGATGTGGAGGCTTCAGGATCCCAGTGCCTGGAGTTTTGGGGGTCCCGCTGTTTGGGGGTGTGGGAGTTTCAGGATAACGGGGTGCCGATGTTTGGGGGTGCTGGGTCTGGGGGTACGGGTGTCTGGAGGTTTTGGGGCGTCGATGTTCGGGGGTGTGCGGTCTGGGGGTGCTGGGTCTGGGGGGGGCGGTGCCTGGAGTTTGGAGGGTGCTGGTGTTTGGAGGTGCCGGGTCTGGGGGGTGTCGGGATTGGGGGTGCAGGTGTTTGGGGGTGCTGGGTCTGGGGTGCCGGTGTCTGCAGTTTTGGGGGTGCCGTGTCTGGGGGATGCCATTGCCTGGGGGTTTTGGGGGTGCTGGGTCTGGGGGTGCCAGTGCCTGGGGGTTTGGGGGGGCCCCGGTGTTTTGGGGTGCGTTGGTTTTAGGGTCCTGCTGTCTGGGGGTGCCGGTGTTTCGGGTGTGGGGAGTTCAGGGTCCCGGGGTGCCGTTTCGGGGTGCGGGTGCGCGGTGTCCGGGCTATAAATAGCGGCTGCGCTCAGGCTCCCCCCCCCCCCCCAACCCCCGCCCCCCCCGCGGGGCGGGACCGGCCCGGGAGCGCTTAAAGCGCCGCCGCCCCCCGCACGGGGACCCCGCTCCGCACCGGGAGCTGCTCCGCACCCTGAGCTCAGCCGGACCCCAAATCGACCCAGGACCCCCGGGAGCTGCTCCGGACCCCGCTCCGCACCCCCAGCCGACCGGAACCACCGGGGACCGCACCGGGACCGGGAACCGCACCAGGACTCCAGGGAGCTCATCCAGACTCGCTCCGGAGTCATCGGGAACCGACCCGGGACCCCCGGGAGCTGCTCCGCACCCCCAACCGGCCCGGACCCACCGGGACCCACTGGGAACTGATCCGGACCCCACCGGGAGCTGCTGCTTCGCACCGGGAGCAGGACCGGGCACCCATCCGGACCCCGCTCCGCGCCCGGAGCCCCCGGGATCCACCGGGAGCCTCCGCTCCCCGAGCCGCACCGGGACCGGGACCGCGGGCACTCATTCGGTCCGGGATCCGATTCAGGATCCACTGGGATCTGACCGGGAGCCGCTGCTCCGCACCGGGACCCTCACCGGGTTCCACCGGGACCCTCACCGGGAGCTGATCCGGACCCCGTACCCAACGGGAACCGGCCCGGACCCTTACCGGGAGCCGCTGCCCCGCATCGGGATCCATTGGGATTCACTGGGAACCGACCCGGGATCCACGGGGAGTTGATCTGGGAGCCACCGGGAGCCCCCGCTCCGCACCGGGAGCAGCACCGCGAACCAATCCGGATCCCAGGAATTTGGTCTGACTCGGAATTTGCATCGGGAACTGATCTGGACCCCAAACCCTATTGGGAACCAACTGGGAACTGACTGGGATCCACTGGGAACCACAAAGAACCGGGAACCGACCCTGGGAAGCAGCTTGGACCCTGGGAATTTGCGCTGGGAACTGGGATCAAGCCAGGAACCCCATCCCGGGCACCCACATTGACCCAGGAGCCCCACCTGGGACCCCTCAGGACACCAGGAGTGCCCCAATCCCTTCACCCAGGACACCAGGATTAACTTGGGACCCCCACCAGGACCCCAACAACCACCCGGGACCCCTTTTGGGGGACACCAGGAGTGACTCAACCACCCCCCCCACACATACACCCCAGGCCAGCAGGACCCAGCTTGGTCCAGGGACCCACAAGGACCCCCTTTGAGGGACACCAAGAGTGACCCAGCACCCCGACCCAGGCCACCAAGACCCAGCTAGGACCCCCCACCCAGGACCCACCACCACCATGAACTCCAACTACGAGGTGCAGACGACGGAGGAGCCCGAGGAGCTCCCGGCCACAGAGAAGGACCTGGCGGAGGACGCTCCCTGGAAGAAGATCCAGCAGAACACCTTCACCCGCTGGTGCAACGAACACCTCAAGTGCGTGAACAAGCGGATCGGGGACCTGCAGCGGGACCTGAGCGACGGGCTGCGCCTCATCGCCCTCCTGGAGGTGCTCAGCCAGAAGAAGATGGGGCGCAAGTACCACCCGCGCCCCAACTTCCGGCAGATGAAGCTGGAGAACGTCTCGGTGGCCCTGGAGTTCCTGGAGAGGGAGCACATCAAGCTGGTGTCTATCGGTGAGTGTGCAAGGAGGGCGGTGTGTGGGGGGGTGAATGTGCGAGGGAGGGGGTGCTGGAGGGGTGGGGTGGGGCGAGTGTGCAAGGGTAGAGGTGATGGAGAGGGGGGAGTGAGGCCTGAGGTGAGTGTGCAAGGATGGGAGTGCTGGAGGGGTGGGAATGGAGGATGAGTGTGCAAGGGTAGAGTTGATGGAGAGCTGGGAATGGAGGCCTGGGGTGAGCGTGCGAGGGTGGGAGTTCTGGGAACAGAAGATGAGTGTGCAAGGGTAGAGGTGATGGAGAAGTGGGAATGAGGCCTGGGGTCAGTGTGCAAGGGTGGGAGTGATGGAGGGACGGGAATGGAGGATGAGGGTGCAAGGGTAAAGGCAATGGATGAGTGGGCAGGGGTGGGTGTGCAAGGCTGGGGGTGATAGACAACCAGGAATGAGGCCTAGGGTGAGCGTGCAAGAGTGGGAGTTCTGGGAATAAAAGATGAGTGTGCAAGGGTAGAGGTGATGGAGAGGTGGGAATGGAGGATGAGTGTGCAAGGTAGAGGTGATGGATGAGTGGGCATTGGGAATGGGTGTGCAAGGGTGAGGCTGATGGACATCAGGATAGGGAATGAGTGTGCAAGGGCAGGAGAGGTGGAGGGGTGAATAGAAGATGAGTGTGCAGGGATAGAGGTGATGGAGGAGTGGGAAAGGGGGATGAGTGCAAGCGTAGAAGTGATGGATGAGTGGGCAGGGGTGAGTGTGCAAGGTCAGAGGTGATAGACAGCTGGGAATGAGGCCTGGGGTGGGAGTGATGGAAGGGTGGGAATGGAGCTGAGTGTGCAAGAGCAAGAGTGATGGACAAGTGTGAGTGGGGAGTGAGCATGCAAGGAGGACGATTGAGTGGGGACAGGGATGAGCGTGCAAGGACTGGGGTGATGGAGAGGTGGGAAGGGATGAGTGTGCAAGGGGAGGGGTTAGATGGGTGGGAAAGGGAGACTGAGTGTGCAAGGGTGAGGCCGTCGGATCAGTGTGATGGTGAAATGAGTGTGCAAGGTCTGGGCTGAGGGTGGGTGTGCAAGGGCCAGGGTCACTGTAGGGATGAGTGTGCAAGGGCAGTGCTGGAGACAGTGGGATGGGATGAGTGTGCAAGGGCCGTGGGGGGTCTTGTGCAAGGGGCTTTTTGGGGGTGGGGCTTGCACACTCGCTCGTGCAAAGGGGCTGTGTGAGGCCGGGAGGGCTGTGCTGGGCTCACCCATTGCACACTCAACCCCTTGCACGGGGAAGGTGGGTTCAGCAGTCCCAACCCCCCTCAACACCCACAGGGTGCCCCCCCCCTTGCACAATCACCCCTCCCCCTGTTCGGGACTCCAGATGTTGGGGTCCCCCAGATGTTTCCCCCAACCTGTGCCTCCCCAGATGTTTGGGGTCCCCCCAATGTTGGGGCCCGTCCAGATGTTCAGGTGCCCCAGATGTAACCTCCAGCTGTTGGGGTCTGTCAGATGTTTGGGGCGCCCCAGCTGTGCCTCCCAGGTGTTTGGAGTTCCCTCTGCCAGATGTTGGGGTCACACCTATGTTTCATCCCCAGCTGACACCCCCCCCCCGACGTTGGGGTCCTCCCAGATGTTTCCCCAACCAGCTGTTTGGGGTCTCCCCTCAGATGTTGGGGTCCCCCCCAGATGTTGCCCCCGCCCCGTGCATGGTGGTGGGGGGTGCCCTCTCCCTGTGTCAGGGCGCCCCCTCCCGGTTTGGGGGTGTCAGGGTTCTCGAGGCACCACAGCCCGGTTTCGGGGTCCTCCAGACTGGTTTGGGGGTGTCGGAGGGGGGGGAATCAGAGACCCCTGCTCATTCCCTGGAATATTGGGGTGTCCCAGCACGGTTTTGGTGTGCTCCATCCTGATTTGGGGGTGCCAGGGGTCGTGGGGCACCACAGCCTGCTGTGGGGGTGCCCCAGCCCGATTTGGGGTGTCAGGGGTCTCGGGGCACTCCATCCGGGTTTTGGGGTGCTCTAGCCCAGTTTGGGGATGTTGGGGTGCCTCAGCCGGTTTCGGGGTGTCTGGGGGTCTCAGGGACTCCTGCCCATCAGCTGGGGGCTTGGGGTGGCCCAGACTGGTTTTGGGGTGTCAGGGGCTTGGGGGTGCCACAGCCTGGTTTGGGGGTCTCGAGGACCCCTGTCCATTCTTTGGGTTATTGGGGTGCTCCAGTCCGCTTTTGGGGTGCTCCGAGTCTGGTGTGGGGGTGTCAGGAGTGTTGGGAGTTTGGGGGCGACCCCAGCCCGGTTTGGGGGGTGTCGGGGGTCTCAGGGTGCCCCATTCCGATTTCGGGGTTCCCCCCCCCCATCCCGCAGACAGCAAGGCGATCGTGGACGGGAACCTGAAGCTGATCCTGGGGCTGATCTGGACCCTCATCCTGCACTACTCCATCTCGATGCCGGTGTGGGAGGAAGAGGAGGAGGAGGAGGCGCGGCACCAGACCCCCAAGCAGCGCCTGCTGGGCTGGATCCAGAACAAGGTGCCCCAGCTGCCCATCACCAACTTCCACCGCGACTGGAGGGACGGGAAGGCGCTGGGAGCGCTGGTGGACAACTGCGCCCCGGGTAGGTGTGGGGGGCAGCGGGGGTTTGGGGGGGCAATGGGGGGCGTGGGAGCAATGGGGACATATGGGGCACGGGGACAATGGGGGGCAGGGGGGGCTTTGGGGGCAGTGCGGGTCATGGGGGCAATGGGGGCTTGGGGGTCATGGGGACATATGGGGCACGGGGGCAAGGAGGGGCTTGGGGGCAATGGGGACATGGGAGGCGGGGGGGGGCTTGGGGGGCAGTGCAGGTCATGGGGGCAATGGAGGCTTAGGGGTCATGGGGACATATGGGGCACGGGGGGCTTGGGGGCAATGGGGGCAATGGGGACATGGGAGGCAGGGGGGGCTTTGGGGGCAGTGCGGGTCATGGGGGCAATGGGGACTTGGGGGGTAATGGGGACCTACGGGGCAATGGGGACAATGGGGACATATGGGGCACAGGGGCCATGGGGGGCAACAGGGACATGGGAGACAGGGGGCGCTTGGGGGGCAGTGTGGGTCATGGGGGCAATGGGGGCTTGGGGGGCAATGGGGACATATGGGACAATGGGGGGCTTGGGGGGCAATGGGGGGTGTGGGAGGTGATGGGGGCGCCTGGGGGATGGGAAGGTACTGGGGGCACTGGTGGGAAACTGCACTGGGTAGGTGGGGGGGGCAACTGGGTTGGGGGCACAGGGGGCAATGGGGCACAGGGGGAAATGAGGTCATGGGGGGTGTGGGGCAATTGGGGGCAATGGGGGCATGGGGGGCTTGGGGATGGGAAGGTACTGGGGGCACTGGTGGGTGCTGGGTAGGTGGGGGGCAATGGGGGCTTGGGGATATATGGGGAACTGGAAGATACTGGTGGGCACTGGGGGGGGCAAGAAGAGTGGCACTAGGGGGATGCTGGGGGAACTGGGAGATACTGGGGGTACAACGGGGGATGATATCAGGGGGGCACTGGGAGATACTGGGGGGGATGATGGGGCATGATTTGGGGGAGGAAACTGGGGGATACTGGTGGGGCAATGGGAGATACTGGGGGGCACTGGAGCGGGAGTCTTGGGAGATACTGGGGGACACTGGAGGGAGGCTCTTGGGGGATGCCGGGTGGACACTGGGAGATACTGGAGGGGCACTGGGGGGGGATGTTGGGGGACACTGGGAGATACTGGGGGGGCACCGAGGATGTGCTGGGTGGTGGTTCAGGGGGGGCACTGGGAGGCACTTGGAGGTTCCAAAAAGGCAGGGGGCAGGGTGGGGGTGCTGCTCCCCCCACCCTCCCAGTGACACCCCCCGCCCTTCCCCAGGGCTGTGCCCGGACTGGGAGAACTGGGACCCCGCGCAGCCGGTGCAGAACGCGCGTGAGGCCATGCAACAGGCGGACGACTGGCTGGGGGTGCCCCAGGTACTGGGAGCACTGGGAGGGAGGGCGGGGCCCAAGCAGGGCTGCCAAGGGGGGGTTGGAAAAGGTCTGGGGGTTTCAGGGGGTCTCTGGGGGGGTCCCTGGGCATGGAGGGGTCTCTGGGGGTTCAGGGGGTTCCCCAAGGTGTCCCCGGGCATTGGGGGTTCCCTGGGGGGGTCCTCGGGTATCGGTGGGGGGTTTCTGAGGGTTTAGGGGGATACTTGGGAGGGGTCCCTAGGCATTGGGGGGTCCCTGGGAGGTCCTTGAGCATGGGGAGGGTCTCTGGGGGTTCAGGGGGTGTCCCCAAGGTGTCCTCGGACATTGAGGGGTCCTTGGGGGGTCCCTGGGCATGGGGGGATTCTGGGGGTTCAGGGGGCGTCTTTGGGGGCGTCCCTGGGCATGAGGGGGATTCAGGGGGCTCTGGGTGGTCTTTGGGCATGGGGGGGCTCTAGGGGCTCAGGGGGTTCTTTCGGGGGTCCCTGGGCATGGGGGGGCCTCTGGGGGTTCAGGAGGTATCTTTGGGGGGTCCCTGGGCACGGGGGGGCTTTGGGGGTTCAGGGGGTGTCTTTGGGGTGTCCCTGGGCATGGGGGGCTGTGGGGGTTCAGGGGTGGTCGTTGGGGGCGTTCAGGGGTGTCCCTGGGCATGGGGGGCTGTGGGGGTTCAGGGGTGGTCGTTGGGGGCGTTCAGGGGGGGTCCCTGGAATTGGGGGGGCTCTGGGGTCCCTGAGTGGGAGACCATGGGGGTGTTGGGGTCTCTCTCTCTCTCTGTGGGTCCCTTGGGCGGTGCCGGGAGGTACTGACGGTGTTGGGGTGCTCCTCCTTCCCCCCCCCACAGGTGATCGCCCCCGAGGAGATCGTGGACCCCAACGTGGACGAGCACTCGGTCATGACCTACCTGTCCCAGTTCCCCAAGGCCAAGCTGAAACCGGGGGCCCCCCTGCGCGCCCGGCAGCCCCAGCCCGCGCGCGCCCGCGCATACGGGCCCGGTATGGGGGGCGTGGGGGGCATTGGGGACATTGGGACATGGGGGGTGTGGGGGGCATTGGGGGGCGTGGGGGACATTGGGGGGACATGGGGGCACATTGGGGGGACATGGGGGCACATTGGGGGCGTGGGCAGACAAATGGGGTGTGTTTGGGGGCGTTGGGGGGCATGAGGGGTGGGGGGGGGCATTGGGGGCATGGAGGACATTGGGGACGGTTGGGGGTGCGGGGGAACATGGGGGACGTTGGGGACATTGGGGGGAGTTGGGAGTGGGGGGACATTAGGGGGCACCGGGGGCATGGGGAGCACAGGGGGTTTGGGGTGTCAGGGGGTGCTGGGGGCTCTGTGAGGTTTGGGGGAGTTCGAGGGGGGCTGAGGGGGCTGCAGGGGGGTCTGTGGAGGTTCTGGGGGTGCTGAGGGGGGGTCTAGGTGGGACTCAGTGGGTTTTGGGGGTGTTCGCTTGCGTTTTGGGGGGTGTTGGGGTTCCCGGGGGGGCTCTGTGGAGTTTGGAGGGACTCTGTGGGGTTTGGGGGTGTCTGGGGGATGCAGTGGGTTTTGGGGGGTGATCTCTGGTTTTGGGGTGTTTGGGGGAGTTTTGGGGGTGTTGGGAGGCTGTGGGGTGCTGGGGTTCTTGGTGCTTCTTGGGGGGCTCTGAGGGTGCCGGTGGGACTCAGCAGGTTTGGGGGTGGTCTCTGGGGTTTTTGGGGTGTCGGTGGGTTTTGGGGGATCCCCCCTGACCCCCCACCCCCCCGCAGGCATCGAGCCCCACGGGAACGTGGTGCTGCGCCCGGCGCAGTTCACGGTGGAGACCCTGGAGGCTGGAGTGGGCGAGGTCCTGGTCTACGTGGAGGACCCCGAGGGTCACACCGAGGAGGTAGGGGGGCACCCCGACCCCCGCAAAACCAACGGGGGGGGTCCCCACTCCCTGCCACCCCCCACCCCTCCCTGATTCTCGGGGTTCCCCCCCCCCTTTCCAGGCCAAGGTGGTCCCCAACAACGACAAGAAGAGGACCTACAGCGTCACCTACGTCCCCAAGGTTGGGGGGCTCCACAAGGTGGGTCTTTGGGTGGGGTTTGGGGGCATCTCAGGTGGTTTGAGGGTCCTTGGTTGTGGTTTGGTGGCAATTCAGGGGGGCTGGGGGTCCCTGCTTGTGGTTTGGTGGCATCTCTGGGGGTCTGAGGGTCTTAAGTTGGGATTTGGGGGTCCCTGGTTGGGGTTATCTGGGGATCTCAGGAGGTTTGGGGGACCCTGTTTGGGGTTTGAGGTTTTCTTAGGAGCTTTGGGGGTCCTTGGTTGGGCTTTGGGTGTCCTTGGTTGGGTTTTCCTGGGGATCTCAGGAGGTTTGGGGGTCCCTGGTTGGGGTTTCCTGTGGATCTCAGGGACTTTGGGGGTCCCTGGTTGGGTTTCGAGGTCCCTGGTTGTGGTCTGGTGGCACCTCGGGGGGGTTTGTGTGGCTCTCGGTGGCTCCTGGAGGTCCCTGGTGGGGGGGTCTGGGACGATTTCGAAGTGCAGGATGGGTTTTGGGGTCCCCGTGTCCCGGTGGGTGACCCCAGGCGCCCCCTCCTCCCGCAGGTGACCGTGCTCTTCGCGGGGCAGAACATCCACCGCAGCCCCTTCGCTGTCTCCGTGGCGATGGCGCTGGGCGACGCCGGCAAGGTGACGGCGCGCGGCCCCGGCCTGGAGCCCACGGGCAACGTGGCCAACAAGGCCACCTACTTCGACATCTTCACCGCAGGTGGGCACTGGGGCCACCACGCATGGGGGGCACCTGGAGGGGGCTGAGGTGGAGCCTGGGGGGCCTTGAGGGCACCTCTTTGGGGTGGCCTCCTGGTGCCTCTGGGGCCACCCCTATGGTGGCCTCGTGGTGGCTCTGGTGCCATCTTCTCATGGAGGCATCTTGGTGGCTCTGGGGCCACCTTATTGTGGTGGCCTTGTGGTGGCTCTGGGGCCACCTCCTCGTGGTGGCCACTTCGTGCCTCTGGCACTACCTTATTGTGGTGGGCCTGGGGCCACCTCCTCATGGTGGCCTCGTGGTGACTCTGGTGCCATCTTCTCATGGTGGCCTCCTGGTGGCTCTGGGGCCACCGTATTATTTTGTCCTCTTGGTGCCTCTGGGGCCACCTCCTCATGGTGGCCTTGTGGTGGCTCTGGGACCACCTTCTTGTGGTGGCATCACTACGGCATGACTGGTGGCTCTGGTGGGACCAAGGTGTGGCCATGGTGGAGCTTGGGTGGCTTTGAGGGCACCTCTTTGTGGTGGCCTCCTGGTGACTGTGGGGCCACCTCCTTGTGGTGGCATCACCGTGGCATGGCCTGGTGGCAGAAACGTGGGGCCATGATGGAGCCTGGGGGGCTTTGAGGACACCTCTTCATGGTGACCTCGTGGTGGCTCTTGGACCACGTTCTCATGGTGGCCTCCTGGTGCCTCTGGGGCCACCTCCTCATGGTAGCATCGCCATGGCATGACCTGGTGGCTCTGGTGGCACCGCCGTGGTGGAGCTTGGGTGTCTTTGAGGGCACCTGTTCGTGGTGATGTAGTCGTGGGATGTCCTGGTAGCTCTGGTGGCACCGAGGTGGGGCCATGGTGGAGCTTGGTGGCTTTGAGGATACCTCTTTGTGGTGACATTCTGGTATCTCCATGGCCATCTCATCATGGTGGCTCTCAGGTCAAATCCTCATGGTGGCATGACCGTGGTGTGACCTGGTGGCTCTGGGACCACCTCCTCATGGTGACCTGGTGGCTCTGGTGACGTGTTCTCGTGACAGCACAGCCATGGTGGTTTTGTGTGGCTTTGAGGACAGGTCTTCATGGTGGAGTGGCCATGGTGTGACCTGGTGGCTCTGGGGCCATGTTCTCGTGGTGGCACCTCCGTAGTGTCCCCTGGTGGCTCTGAGGCCACGTTCTCATGGTGGCACCTCTGTGGTGTGACCTGGTGGCTCTGTTGTGGCAGGCGCTGGCCCGGGCGACGTGGGGGTGGTGATCGTGGACCCCCAGGGCCGCCAGGACACGGTGGAGGTGATGCTGGAGGACAAAGGGGACAACATCTTCCGCTGCACCTACCGGCCCGTCCTGCAGGGCCCTCACACTGTCTGCGTCACCTACGCCGGCGCCCAGATCCCCAAGAGCCCCTTCACCGTCAACGTGGCTGAAGGTGAGACCTAGCCCCTCCCCAGGGCACCCATCGGTGCCTGTGGTGGCCCCTTGGCACCCACCAACACCCATGGTGGGCCCGTGATGGCCCGTGATACCCATGATGGCCTCAAGGTGACCCCTGGCATCCATTGGTGTCCGTGGTGGCCAATGACACCCACTGGTGCCCATCATGTCCCGTGACACCCATCGGTGCCCATGGTCGCCCATGGTACCATGAGTATCTGGGTGTCCCCTGGTGGCCCATGACATCCATTGATATCCATGGCGGTCCATTGCACATTGGTGCTCAGTGTGTCCCCATGGCATCCATTGACACCCAATGTCCCATGGTGGCTCCATGGCAGCTACCAATGCCCATTGGTGCCCATGGTGGCATCATGGTGGCCCATGGCATCCAGCCACACCCATGGTGGCCCAGTGACACCCATCGGAACCCATAGTGGCCCCACGATACCCATCAGTGGCCATGGTGGCCCCAAGGTGACCTGTGGCACCCTGAATGTCTGGGCATTCCCTGGTGACCCATTGACACTCATTGGTGTCCCTGTTGGCCCAAGACACCCATTGATACCCATTGATGGTCCCATGGTGGCCCATGACACCCATCGGTGCCCATAGTGGCCTATGACATGCATTGATACCCATTGGTGCCCATGGTGTCCCCGTGACACCCATTGGTGGCCATGGTGGCCCATTGACACCCATTGTTCCCCATTGACATCCACTGTCACCCACTGGCACCCATGGTGGCCCACTGTCACCCATTGTCACCCATGGCGGCCCATTGTCATCCATTGATCCCCATGGCGGCCCATTGTCACCCATTGTCACCCGTGGCGACCCATGACACCCATTGTCACCCGTGGCGACCCATGACACCTATTGGCACCCATGGTGGCCCATGACACCCATTGATCCCCACTGACACCCATTGATCCCCATGGTGACCCGTGACACCCACTGTCACCCATGGTGGCCCATTGGCACCCATGGTGGCCCATGACACCCATTGACCCCATGGCGGCCCATGACACCCACTGGTGCCCATGGTGGCCCGGGACACCCATTGGTGGCCCCGAGGTGTGCGGTGGCCCCCAGTGCTGCCCGCTGCCGCCCGGTGTTGCCCGTGGCGCCCCGTGAGCCCTCGTGGCGCGGCGGGCGGTGGCACTGAGGGGCTCTCGCAGCGTGCTGCCCCTCGGCGTGCCGTGCCACGGGCCGGGGGCTGCAGCCCAAGGGCGTCCGCGTGCTTGAGACGGCCGACTTCAAGGTGTTCACCAAGGGTGCCGGCACCGGCGAGCTGCGCGTCCTGCTCAAGGGGCCCGGTGAGCAGCGGGGGCACCCAGGGGGCGGCACCTGGGGGGCACTTTGGGGTGTCCATGGGGGTGGGTGGCATCGTTGGGGTCCCAAGGGGGCATCCATTGGGACGTCCATTGGGGGCGGGGGGGGCGGCATCGTTGAGGTCCCATTGGGGGGATCTGTGGGGTGTCTATTGGGGGGGTTGTGGCATTGTTGGGGTCCCATTGGGGGGATCAGTGGGGTGTCCATGGAGGTCATAGCGTTGGGGACATCCATGGAGGGAGGTGGCATCGTTGGTGTCCCAAGGGGGCATCCATTGGGGTGTCCATGGGGGGTGTGTGTGGCATTGTTGGGGTTCCATTGGGGTGTCCATGGTGGTCACCGTGTTGGGGGGGCACCATGGGGGCGTCCATGGGGGGGTTGTGGCATCGTTGGGGTCCCATTGGGGAGTCTGTGAGGTGTCCATGGAGGTCATAGTGTTGGGGACATCCATGGGGGGGCTGGCATCGTTGGGGTCCCATTGGGGAACCCATGGGGGTCGTCATGTTGGGGGGCACCATGGAGGTGTCCATAGGGGTCATCGATTTGGGGGGCACCTTGGGGATTGTCTATGGTGGGGGGCAGTGGCATCGATGGGGTTCCATTGAGGTGTCCATGGGTGCATGGTTGGGGGTCACCCTGGGGGCCCCATGGGGGCATCCACGGATGGGGTGGCATTGTTGGGTTCCCCATGGGAGTGAGCCATGGCAGGGGGGAATCCATGGGGGTCCCATGGAGGGCAACATGATTGGGGGTCCGAGGAGGTGTCCCATGGGGGGGGTGGGTACACGGTTTGGGGGGGTCCTTTAGGGGACCCTATGGGGTTGTATGGATGGGGGGCACCATGGGGGCACCCGTAGAGGGGGATGCGTGGTTTGGGGGGGGTCCCATGGAGGGGGATGTGATTGGGAGTCCCCTGGGGGGGCACCATGGGGGGTGTTGCATGGTTTAGGGGGGGGTCTCATGGAGGATGCCGGGGTGGGGGGTGCATGTTTGGGGGTCCCATGGGATGAACTGCATGGTTTGGGGGGGGGGGGCACCGTGGGGATGCATGGTTGGGGGTCCCATGGAGTGGGACACGATTGGAGGTCCCTTGGGGGGCACCATGGAGGGGGGGTTGCATGGTTTGGCGGGGGGGCACCACGGGAGGTGCAAATTTCGGGGGTCTCGTGGGGTGAGGGGAATGCATGTTTGTGTTTTTGGGGGGGTGTCCCCCCCAATCGCTGGGGGTGCCCCTCTCCCCCTCATGTGACCCCCCCCCTCTCCTGCCCCCCCCTCCAGCGGGCACGGAGGAGCCGGTGTCGGTGCGGGAGGTGGGCGAGGGGGTCTACGAGTGTGAGTACCGCCCGCTGGTCCCGGGCAAGTACCAGGTGGCCATCACCTGGGGGGGCTACGCCATCCCCCGTAGGTCAGTACCACCCACCCCTCCCAAAAAACACCCACTGGGGGGACCCCACCCCAAAAAAAACCTGCACCACCCCCACCCGGGGGAGTCTGGAGGGGCCGGGGGCAGCCACGGGGGGGGGGGGTGGAGGCGGGTGGATGTGTGCAAGGGGTGTGCAATAGGTGTGCAGGGGGTGCAAAGCGGGGGGGCAAGGAGGGGGTGGGCAAAGGTGGGCATTTGGGGTGTGCAAGGGGTGCTTGAAGGAGGTGTGAGGGGCATGCAAGGGATGTGTGCAGAGGGTGTAGGGGGCGTGCAAGGCACATGGGGATGGGCAAGGGAGTTCTTAAAGGTGGTGGGCAAAGAGGGTCATGTGGGGTGTGCGAGGGGCATGCGAAGGGGGGGCACCTGGCGGGCGATTGAGGGGCGTGCAGTGGATGGTGGGCGAAGGGGGGGGGTCCCGGCGTTCACAGCCGCTGGTGCCCCCCAGCCCCTTCGAGGTGCAGGTGTCACCCGCCGCGGGCAGCCAGAAGGTGCGGGCGTGGGGGCCGGGGCTGGAGCGGGGCCGGGTCGGGCGCTCAGCCGACTTCGTGGTGGAGGCCATCGGCACCGAAGTGGGGACCCTCGGTGAGTTGGGGGGGGGGGGCTGTGGGGAGGGGTGGGGGAACATGGACACAATTTCGGGGGCAGCGTTGGGGGGGCCGTGGGGATGGACGGGGGGGGAGCCATGGTGGGGGAGTGGGGATGGGGTGGTGGGGACGTGCGTGTGGGGTGGAGAAGCCGTAGTGGTGTCATGGGGATGGGGCGGGGGGACCCTGAGTACGAGTTGGGGGGCAGCTTGGTGGAAGCATGGGGATGGGATGGGGGGACCCCATGCCGGGGAGGTGGGTACAGCATGGGAGGCACGGGGTCACCACCACGGGGACAAGAGCATGGGGTGAGGGTGACCATGACGGAGGCATGGGCTAGGGTCACCCCCCTGGGGACAAGGCACGGGCTGGAGTCACCATGATGGGACCATGGGCATGGGCTGGGGTCACCATGATGGGGCCATGGATTGGGGTCACCACCCTGGAGCCATGGATTGGGGTCACCACGATGGGGACGTAGGCTGGGGTGACCCCCCTGGGGCCATGGACGTGGGCTGGGGTCACCATGCTGGGGCCATGGGCTGGGGTCACCTCCCTGGGGCCACGGACGTGGTCTGGAGTCTACACCCTGGACCCATGGGCTGGGGTGACCATGTTGGAGCCGTGGACGTGGGGGCCACCCCCAGGGGCCGTGTGCTGAGGGACCTCTGGTGGTGTCCCCGTGCAGGGTTCTCCATCGAGGGCCCCTCCCAGGCCCGCATTGAGTGCGACGACCGCGGGGACGGTTCGTGCGATGTGCGGTACTGGCCCACCGAGGCGGGCGCCTACGCTGTCCACGTGGTCTGCGATGACGAGGACATCAAGGACAGCCCCTTCATCGCCGACATCCTGCCCGCGCCCAACGACTCCTGGCCCGAGAAGGTGCCCACCCCCTCCCCCCCCAACAGGGCACCCATGGGTGCCGGCAGCACCTGCGCGGTGCTGATCTCACCCCCACCTGTAGGTGAAGGCCTTCGGGCCGGGGCTGGAGCCCACGGGCTGCATCGTGGAGCGCCCGGCTGAGTTCACCATCGACGCCCGCGGCGCCGGCAAGGGGCCCCTCAAGCTCTATGCACAGGTAGGGGGGCAGGGGCGGCGGGGGGTGCCATTGGGTGCTGTTGGGTGGTGGTGGCTGTCCTTGGATGCCCTTTGGTGCTGTTGTTTGCTGTTGGGTCCCATTGGTTGCCATTGGGTCCCACTGGGTCCCCTTGGCCACCACTGGGTGCCATTGGGTGGTGGTGGCTGCCCTTGGATGCCCTTCAGTGCTGTTGGGTGCCAATAGGTGCTCTTGGGTGCCGTTTGTTGCCACTGATTGCCTTTGGTTTCCATTGGGTCCCATTGGTTGCTGTTGGTCGCCATTGGGTTCCATTGGGTGCTGTCGTGCTCCACTGGGCTTCACTGAGTGCCATTGGGTGCCACTGGGTGCCATTGGGTGGTGGTGGCTGCCCTTGGATGCCTTTTGGTGCTGTTGGCTGCCATTGGTTGCTATTGATCACCATTGGGTGCCGTTGGGTGCCGTTGGGTGCCATTTGTTCTATTGAGTCCTGTTGTGCTCCATTGGGTTCCACTGAGTGTCATTGGGTGCTCTTGGTTGCTGGTGGGTGCTGTTGCGTTCCACTGGCTGTTCGTGGCTTCTGTTGGGTGCCAGTGTGTGCCATTGGGTGCTGGTGGCTGCCATTGGTTGGCACTGGTGTTGGTGGTTAGAGTTGGGTGCCGCTGGGTTCTATTGTGTTCCATTGGGTTCCCTTGGTTGCCGTTGAGTGTCGTTGGGTGCCATTGGGTTCCGTTGAGTGATGTCGAGTGCAGGTGATCACCATTGGGTGCCTTTGGGTGCCATTGGGTGCTGTTGTATTCCATTGGGTGCCCTTGGGTTCCACTGAGTGGCTGCCTTTTGTTGGCACTGATTCTGGTGGTTAGAGTTGGGTGCTGTTGTGTTCCACTGAGTGCCATTGGGTGCTCTTCGGTGCTGTTAGATGCCTTTGGGTGATAGTGGGTGCTGTTGGGTGATGTTGACTGCCATTGTTTGCTGGTGGGCACCAGTGGTGCCTGTGGGTCCTATTGGCTGTTGTTGTGTTTCATTGGTTGCTGTTGGGTGCCATTGGGTGCCGTTGATTGCTGGTGAATGCCACTTGGTTGTGTTCAGTGCTGTTGAGTTCCATTGGGTACTGTTGGGTGCCGGTTTGTTCCATTGTGATCTGTTGGGTGCTGTTGGGTGCCACTGGTTGCCGTTGGTCACTGTTGGTTGCCATTGTTCGCCATTGTTCACTGTTGGGTGCTATTGGTCACCATTGGTTGCCGTTGGGTGCCTTTGGCTGCCATTGGTCCCTGTTGGCTGCTGTTGGGTACCATTGATTGTCTTTGGGTGCCACTGGTTGCTGTTGGTTGCCATAGGTCACTGTTGGATGCCGTTGGGTGGTGGTGTGTGCCTTTGGGTGGCGTTGGGTCCCACTGGGTGCCCTTGGGTACTATTGGTCACTGCTGGGTGCTGCTGGGTGCCATTGGGTGGCGGTAGGTGCTGTTGGTTGCCATTATGTTCCATTGATTGCCATTGGGTGGTCGTGGGTGCCATTGGGTGGTGGTGGGTGCCATTGGGTGTTGTTGGTCACTGTTGGGTTCCGTTGGGTGCCATTAGGTGGTGGTGTGTGCCATTGGTTGCTGTTGGTTGTCGTTGGGTACTGTTGGGTGGTGGTGGGCCCCACCGGGTGCCATTGCGTGCCATTGGTCACTGTTGGGTGCCATTTGGTGCCATTGGTCACTGTTGGGTGCCATTGGGTGGTGGTGGGTGCCACTGGGTACCGTTGGATCCCCTCACCCCCTGCGGTGCCCGCAGGACGCCGAGGGCACCCTCATCGACGTCAAGGTGAAGGACAATGGCGACGGCACCTACAGCTGCGTCTACCTGCCCACCAAGGCCATCAAGCACACCATCCTCGTCACCTGGGCGGGCGTCAACACCCCCCGCAGCCCCTTCCGCGTGGGTGCCCCGGGGGTCCCCGTGGGGTGCTGGGGTGGCCATGGGGGACCCGTGGGGTGCTGGGCATGGAGATAGGTGTCCCAGACCTATGGGGTGCTGGGGGAGGGGATGGGTGTTCCATGGGGTGCCAGGGGTGGGGATGGGGTTCGTGAGGTGCCAGGGTGGGCTGGGGTCCATGGGGTTCCAGGGATGAAGATTGGGGTCCATGGTGTACCTGGTGGGGTTGGGGTCTCTTGGAGTGCCAGGGGTGGGGATGGGGGTCTCTTGGAGTGCCAGGGGTGGGGATGGGGTCCATGGGGTGCCAGGGGTGAAGACTGGAATCCATGGGGTGCCAGGTGGGTTGGGGTCCATGGCACCCCAGGTCCCTGTTGGTGACACCACCCATTGCCCGCAGGTGAACGTGGGCGAGGGTAGCCACCCCGGCAAGGTGAAGGTCTACGGGCCGGGCGTGGAGAAGACGGGGCTGAAGGCCAACGAGCCCACCTACTTCACTGTCGACTGCAGTGAGGCTGGACAGGGTGGGTGCCCACCACAGCGGGCACCCGTGGGGACAACTCTGTGGGCACCACACCTGTGTCCTGCATCCCTGGTCCAGCATCCCTGGTCCTGGTCCCGTACCCCTGGTCCAGCATCCCCAGTCCTCGTCCGGTATCTCTGGTCCTGGTCCAGCATCTTTGGTCTTGGTCCTCTGTCCTTGGTCTTGTTCCACCATCCCAGGTCCAACATCCGCTGATCCAGCACCCCCCCCAGCCCAGGTCCTCCATCCTTGCTCTTGGTCCACGACCCCTGGCCCTAGCGCAGTCCCATCCCCTGGTGTCCCCCCATCCCCCAGTTCCCCCCAGCAGAGCGGGGTGAGGCGGTGCTGACTGTTGTGTTCCATTGGGTGCTGTTGGATGCCATTGGTCACCGTTGGGTGCCTTTGGGTGCCATTGGTTGCCATTGGTCACCATTGAGTGCCGTTGGGTGCCATTAGTCACCATTGGTCGTTGTTGGCTGCCATTGGTCACCATTGGCTGCCATTGGTCACTGTTGGATGCCATTGATCGCTGCTGTGTGCCATTGGGTGCCATTGGTCATCATTGGGTGCTGACGGTGGGGCCACCTCCCAGGTGACGTCAGCATCGGGATCAAGTGCGCCCCGGGTGTGGTGGGGCCGCTGGAGGCCGACATTGACTTTGACATCATCAAGAACGACAACGACACCTTCACGGTGAAGTACACCCCACCGGGTGCCGGGCTGTACACCATCATGGTCCTCTTCGCCAACCAGGTATGGCCCACCCGGCCCGTCCAGTGCCCCCAGACTCCAACCGGGGACCCTCATACCCCCTGAGAACCTCCTCGGGGGGCCACCATGGAGTTTGGAGACCATGGTGGGAGCCATGGGGTGGAGAGTTGGGAGCACTCTTTGGGCATCGTGGAGTAGGTAGAGCGTGTTGGGCACCATGGGGCAGAGTTGGGGTTGTGGTGGGCACCATGGAGTTGAGAGACCATGGTGGGCACCGTGGGTCAGAATTGGGGCCCTGGTGGACACTGTGGGATTGGGAGACTGTGGTGGGCACCAATGGGCAGAGAGTTGGGGCCATGGTGGACACCGTGGAGTTTTGGTGGTCCCTGGTTGGAGTTTGAGGGGATCTCAGGGGTTTTGGGGTTCCCTGTTTGGGATTGGGTGAGATCTCAGAGGATCTAAAGGTCCACCTTTGATGTTTAGAGGGATCTCAGGAGTTTTGGGTGTCCCCGGTTGGGGTTTGAGGGCATCTCAGGGGAACCCTGGTTGGGATTTGGGAGGAGATTGGGGGGGCCATGCTTGGAGTTTGAATGAATCTTAGGGGGTTTGAAGGTCCCTGCTTGGGATTTGAGGGGATCTCAGGAGGGTTGGGGGTCCCTGGTTGGAGTTCGAGGGGAACTCAGGGGGTTTTGAAGGTCCCTGGTTGGAGTTTGGGAGGAGATTGGGGGTCCCTGGTTGGGATTTGTGGGGATCTTGGGGGGGTTGAAGGTCCGTTTCTGGCATTTAGGGGGATGTCAGGAGGTTTGGGGGTCATTGGTTGAGATCTGGGGAGGGGTTCCCATCCCAGGAGGCTGGAGGGTTTGGGGCCGGGAGGAGGGGTCGCGGGTGTTCGGGGTGCTGGGCGGTGTCGGGGTCTCTGAGGGTTCCTCTCTCACCGGGTCCCCCCCCCCGTGTGCCCCCAGGAGATCCCCAGCAGCCCCTTCCGCATCGCCGTGGAGCCCTCGCACGACGCCAGCAAAGTCAGGGCCGAGGGGCCCGGGCTGAGCAGAACCGGTGCGGGGGTGCAGGGGATGGGGGTGCTGAGGGCGGGGGTGTGGGTGCTGTGGGGCAGGGAGTGTGGGGCTGGGGGGGTCTGTAGGGCAAAGGCTGGGGGTCGCTGGGGGTCGGGCTCTGTTGCAGGGGTGGAGCTGGGGGAGCCAATGCACTTTGGGGTGCAGAGGTGGGGCTGGGGGCGCAGTTTGGGGGCGCAGGGGGTCGCTCTGGGGCAGACTCTGGGTCGCTCTGGGTTGCTATGGGGCAGGCTGTGGGTCGCTATGGGTCGGGCTCTCTTGCAGGGGTGGAGCTGGGGCAGCCCACGCACTTCACGGTGCAGACGCGGGGGGCGGGCAAGGCCCCCCTCCGGGTGCAGTTCGGGGGGGCGGGGCCCGGCGCGGCCGTGCGCGACTTCGAGGTCATCGACAACCACGACTACACCTACACGGTCAAGTACAGCCCCCTGCAGCAGGTGGGACCCCCGCGGGCCACGCAACCCCCGCCCCACGGCGCCCCGTGGCACCCCATAACATCCTACTGACACCCCCTGGCACCCCATAACATGCCATGGACACCCCATGGAACCGTGCCCCATAGTGCCCCATAGAACCCCATGGCACCCCATTGACACCCCATGGCATCCCATGGAACCCGTGCCCCAGAGCACCCCATGGCACCTCATGGCACCCTATAGCATACATGGAACCCCCACCCCATAACGCCCCTTAGCAACCCATAACATCCCATAGCACCCCACTGACACCCCACGGAACCCCTGCCCCATAGCACCCCATAACATCCCACTGACACCCCATAGCACCCCGTGGAACTCCCACCCCACAGCATCCCACAGAATCCCATGGTATCCTGACCCCCCCCCAATACCCAGGGTCCCCCCCAACCCCTCTGGGTACCTCCAAACCCCCTGCCCGCCCCTCTCCCCCCAACCCCCCTCCCGAGTCCCCCCAAACCCCCAACTTCCCCCCCCCCCCCCCCCCCCAAACCTCCAGGTCCCTCCCAAGCCCCTGGGTGACCCCGACCCCTGTGCATGGCTGGGAGTGGTTTGGGGGTGCCCGGGGGGGGGGGGCCTTGGGGGTTTGAGGGCTCCTGTGGGGTTTGGAGAGGGGGGCTGGGGGGGGGGGGGCTTTGGGGTTTTGGAAGCTCCTGGGGGGTGGTCTGGGCGGAAGGGGGGGCAGGGGTTTTGGGGACCCGGAGGGGGTTTGGGGGTGCATCAGCCCCCCCACTCCCCCTCACCCTGAGGTGTCCCCCCCCCCAGGGTCCCCTCTCTGTCGCCGTCACCTACGGGGGGGACCCCATCCCCAAGAGCCCCTTCCCGGTCACCGTGGCCCCCCCCCTGCAGCTTGGCAAGGTCACGGTGCAGGGGCTCAACAGCAGTGAGTGGGGAGGGGCCCTTGGGGGGATGGGGGGGCACCCAGGGGTGGGGGGAAAGTGGGGGGAGGCACCCGGGAGTGGGGGTCTGGGGGGGGGTGAAGTTGTGGGGGGCAGTTTGAGGTGGGGGGCATGGAGGGGTCACTTAAGGGGAGAGGGAGCAGTTTGGGGGGGGAGGGCAGGGAGTGCCCAGGGGTTGGGGGTCGCGGAGGCAGTGGGAGGGGGCAGCTGGGAGTGGGGGTCTGGGGAGGGCAGTTGGGGGGGCATGCAGAGCGCTGGGGGGGGGACACACACTTAGGGGTTGGGGGTCAGTTTTGGGGACCCCTACTCTTCTTCACCCCTAGAGGCAGAGGTGGGGCACGTGCAGGGGGTTGGGGGGCACATTGGGGGGAACCCCTTGGGTTTGGGGTACCTCATGGGGTGGGGGGCACATTGGGTGGGCCCTCCCAGTTTGTGGGGTGCCCCATAGGATGGGGGGCACGGGGGGGCTCATGGGGGCACCCCCGGTTTTGGGGACCCCCTGACCACTCCCTTCCCCCCCCCCCAGAGGCAGAGGTGGGGCAGGTGCAGGAGTTTGGGGTGCAGACGGGGGGCGCGGGGGGCCAGGGCCGCCTGGAGGTGCAGGTGTCGGGGCCGTCGCGCCGCCCTGTGCCCTGCAGGGTGGGCGCTGCCCCCCCTGGCGCCCCCCACCCCGTCACCTGGACCCCCCCCGAAGAGGGACCCTATCGCCTTGACGTCACCTACGATGGCCACCCCGTCCCGGGGAGCCCCTTCACCGTGGAGGCGCTGCTGCCCCCTGACCCCACCAAGGTGAGACCCCCTGGACCCCCACCCTGAGACCCCCCCCATGGGACCCCAACCCTGAGATTCCCCCCCCTGCCAAAACCCCTATTGGACCCCATCCCTGAGACCCCCTGGGATGCCCCCAAATGCCTCCAAGACCCCCCCCCCCACCCTGAGATTCCCCTGGGACCTCCCCTTTCCTGCTGCCCCCAACCGCGCCAAGGTGAGACCCCCCCCCCAGACCCCCCCAAACTTCCCTCAGGACCCCAATCCTGACCCCTGCCATGAGACCCCCCCAAACCGCACCCTGAGACCACCCCCAAAACCCCCTATGGGACCCCCACCCTGAGACCCCCCAGAAGCCCCACCCTGAGATCCCCTTGGGACTCCCCTTCCTGCTGCCCCCAACACCTGCAAGGTGAGACCCCTCCCAGGAGACCCCCAGGACCCTCCAAACCCCCCTATGGCACCCCCCCTTCCTGCTGTTTCCCAATTCCACCAAGGTGAGACCCCCCCCGAGACCCCCTGAATCCCCCCAAGACCTACCTTGAGATCCACCTGTGACACCCCCAGAACAACCCCCCAAGGGCCTATGACCCCTCCTTACACCCGTGTGACACCCCTCACACCCCCCTGACCCACTCGTATCCCCCCATGCCCCCCTGTCCCACCCGTGTCCCCTCCCCATGGCCCCCAGACCCACCCGTGTCCCCTCCCCATGGCCCCCAGACCCATCCGTGTCCTCCCACGCCCCCCCAGCCCACCCGTGTCCCCTCCTCCCCAGGTTTGCACCTTTGGGCCAGGGCTGCAGGGGAGGGCTTGTGGGGGTCCTGACTCCCCCTTACATGCCCCCCCTGTCCCACCCACGTCCTCTCCCCACGCCTCCCCCGACCCACCCGTGTCCCCCCCTCTCCCCAGGTTCGTGCCTTCGGGCCAGGGCTGCAGGGGGGCCGCGTGGGGGTCCCGGCACCCTTCACCATCGCCACGAAGGGGGCGGGCGCAGGGGGGCTGGGGCTGACGGTGGAGGGGCCGTGCGAGGCCAAGATCGAGTGCCAGGACCAAGGCGACGGCTCCTGCGCCGTCTCCTACCTCCCGACCGCGCCCGGCGACTACACCATCAACATCCTTTTCGCCGAGCGCCACGTGCCTGGCAGCCCCTTCAAGGCCAAGGTCACCCCCGTCTTCGACCCCACCAAGGTGAGGCCAGGCTGGGGGTCCCGCCGGGGGCACCAAAGTCATGGGATTCCACCAGGCCAAGGGTTGGATCCTGCCCTTGGGGACCAACAGGATGAGGTTCCACCAGGCCAAGGGTTGGGTCCTGCCCTTGGGGACCAACGGGATGAGGTTCCACCAGGCCAAGGCCTTCTCCCACCCCGGCCGTCTCTTCCCCAGGTGACGGCCAGCGGCCCGGGGCTGGAGCGCGGCAAGGCTGGGGAGGTGGCCACCTTCATGGTCGACTGCTCCAAAGCTGGGGACGCCGAGCTGACCATTGAGATCTGCTCGGAGGCCGGAACCAAGGCCGAGGTCCTGATCCAGAACAACCGGGACGGCACCTACAGCATCACCTACACCCCGGCCTGTGCCGGCGCCTACACCATCACCATCAAGTATGGCGGCCACCCCGTCCCCAAGTTCCCCGTCCGCGTCACCGTTGACCCCGCGGTGGACACCAGCGGCATCAAGGTCTATGGGCCCGGCGTGGAGCCTCGAGGTGAGGGTGGGGGCAGCTCCGTGGGCATCTCAGCACTGTGGGCACCACCATCCCATGGGCAACCCTTGACCATGAGCATCTCCTTCCCATGGCCAATCTTGACCATGGGCACCTCCTCCTCATGGGCATTTCCTTCCCATGGCCAATCTTGACCATGGGCACCTCCTCCTCATGGGCATTTCCTTCCCATGGCCAACCTTGACCATGGGCACCTTCTTCCAATGGCCAACCTTGATCATGGGCACCTTCTCCTCATGGTCACCTTCTTCCTTCCCATGGCCAACCTTGACCATGGGCGCCTTCTTCCCATGGCCAATCTTGACCATGGGCACCTTCTCCTCATGGGCACCTTCTTCCCATGGCCAATCTTGACCATGGGCACCTTCTCCTCATGGGCACCTTCTTCCCATGGCCAACCTTGACCATGGGCACCTTCTCCTCATGGGCACCTACTTCCCATGGCCAAACTTTACCATGGGCACCTCCTCCCTGTGGGCACCACCAAGGGTGCTGAGGGTGGAGCCCCCAAAGCTGGGGTTCAGGGGGGAGGTTGTTCAGGATGGGTTCTGGGTGGTGCTGAGGGTTCACGTCCAGGGGTGCTGAGGGTGGAGCCCCCAGTGTTGGGGTTCAGGGGGGTTCTGGATGGTGCTGAGGGCCCATGTCCAGGGGTGCTGTGCGAGGAGGGGCGGAGCCCCCAGTGTTGGGGTTCAGGGGTGTGTGGTGTCCCATCCGGAGGGTGCTGAGCCCCCAGTCTTGGGGTTCGGGGGGTTGGGGGTCCCATCCAGCGGGTGCTGAGCCCCTGCTATTGGGGTTCGGGGGGGGTTGGGGTCCCATCCAGCGGGTGTTGAGCCCCCAGTCTTGGGGTTCGGGGGGTTGGGGTTTGGGGTCCCATTCGGCGGGTGCTGATCACCCTGTCCAGGGGTGCTGCGCGAGGTGCCCACGGAGTTCTCGGTGGACGCGCGGGCGCTGGGCCGGGCCGGGGGCGCCCACCTGGGCGTGCGGGTGCTGAACCCCTCAGGCGGCGCCACCGACACCTGCATCACCGACCGTGGCGACGGCACCTTCCACGTGCTCTACGCGCCCTGCGAGGAGGGTGAGCGCCGGGGGGCATCGGGGGGTGGGGGGGGCACACCTGGGGGCGAAACACACCTGGGGGGGGGAGATGCACCTGGGGGGGGGCAAGAGATGCACCTGGGGGGGCAGGAGACACACCTGGGAGGGGCAGAGACACACCTGGGGGGGGGAGATGCACCTGGAGGGGCACAGAGTATCAACTGGGGGGGGCGAGAGACGCACCTGGGAGGGGGGAGACACACCTGGGAGGGGCAGGAGACACATCTTGGGGGGGAGACACAGGTGGGGGGGGGAGAAACACTCCTGGGGTGTGGGACACACACCTGGGGGGAGCCTGAGACACACCTGGGGGAGGGAGACTCAGCTGGGGGGAGGAGACACCAAACACACCTGAGGGGCCCCAAAACCCACTGAGATCCCCTCAAAACCCAACCTGCAACCCCAAGATCCACCTAGGGTCCCCGAAACCAACCTGGGACCCCAAGACCCAACCGGGGACCCCAAAGCCCATCCAGGGACGCCCCCAGCCCCCTCGTCAGGAGGTGCTGAGGCCACACCCCCTCCCCAGGTGTGCACCAGGTGGAGGTGACCTACGACGGGGCACCAGTGCCCAACAGCCCCTTCCGCGTGGCGGTCGAGGGCTGTGACCCCTCCCGTGTGCGGGCGCACGGGCCCGGCCTGGAGGGCGGCCAGGTGGGCAAGGCCAACCGCTTCACCGTGGAGACCAGGTGAGACCCCCGCCCCACCCCTCCTGCGGGGTCCCAACCCCATCCCATCCCACCCCATGGATGTTCCACCCCATATCCAAACCCCCTGAGATCCCCCCCAAACCCCAACCAGAGGACCCCAAAAGGCCCTCAGAAGCCACCAAACCCCAACCAGGGACCCTCAACCTCCTGGAGATCCCCTCGAACCCCAACCACGGACCCCCCCCACCCCATGGGTGTTCCATCCCCACCCCATGGATGTTCCATCCCCACCTCCTTCCAGGAGGGTGACTCCTCCCTCCCCTTTACATGGATGTCCCACCTCCTCCCATGCAGGTGACATCTCTGTCCACTTCCCACAGAGGAGACACCTCAAACCACACAGATGACCTCCCCCCGTCCCCCAGGTGTCCCCCAGGTGCCCCTGAGATGTCTTTGAGGTGTCCCCGGGTCCCCCCAGGTGCCCCCGAGGTCTCCCCAGGTGCCCCCAGGTGCCCCCAGATGTCACCTGTCCACAGGGGCGCGGGCGCGGGGGGCCTGGGCCTGGCCATCGAGGGCCCCTCGGAGGCGCAGATGTCCTGCACGGACAACAAGGATGGGAGCTGCTCCGTCGAGTACGTCCCCTTCTCACCTGGAGACTACGACGTCAACATCACCTTCGGGGGCCGCCCCATCCCAGGTGGGACCTGGGGGGCACCAGGGGGGCAGTTAGGGGACTTGGAGTGACCGGGGGGGGGGCACCTCGGGGCACCTGGGGAGACTTGGGGGATCTGGGAAACCTGGGAAACTTGGGGACCTTGGGGCACCTGGGGGCATCTGGGGCACCTGGGGAACCTGGGATCACCAGGGGGGCAGCTGGGGGACCTGGGGGACTTGGAGGGACCGGGGGGACCTGGGGCACCTGGGGGACTTGGGGAATGTGGGGAACCTGGGGAACTTGGGGCACCTGGGGGCACCTGGAGGACCTGGGGCACTTGGAAGACCCCATGGCCCCGTTGACCCCATGGCCCCATTGACCCCATGGCCACGTTGACCCCATGACCATATTGATCACGTTGACCCCATGGCCGTGTTAACCCCATGGCCACGTTGACCACGTTGATCCCATGGCCACGTTGACCACGTTGACCCCCATGGCCGTGTTGACCCCATGGCCACGTTGACCACGTTGACCCCATGGCCACGTTGACCACGTTGATCCCATGGCCACGTTGACCACGTTGACCCCCATGGCCACGTTGACCACGTTGACCCCCATGGCCGTGTTGACCCTATGGCCACGTTGACCATGTTGACCCCATGGCCACGTTGACCCCCATGGCCGTGTTGATGCCATGGCCACATTGGACCCTATGGTCATGTTGACCACGTTGACCCCATGGTCGTGTTGACGCCATGGCCACATTGTCCCCATGGCCATGTTGACCACGTTGACCCCCATGGCTGCGTTGACCCTATGAAGAGATTGACCCCATGACCCCCTTGACCCCTTGGCCACTCTGACCCCGTGACGCTCCCCCAGGGAGCCCCTTCCGGGTGCCGGTGAAGGACCTGGTGGACCCCAGCCAGGTGAGGTGCTCGGGGCCGGGGCTGGGCCCCACGGTCAGGGCGCGGCTGCCCCACAGCTTCACCGTGGACTGCAGCAGCGCCGGGCGGGCGCCCCTCGAGGTCACCCTGCTGGGACCCTCTGGTAGGTGGGGGGCCTTGACCCGTGGAGGGGGGGGGGGGCGGGTCTGGACCCATGGGGTGCCCTGTCCGTGGGGTGTCCTGCCCCATGGATCCCCTTCCCCATGGGGTCTCCTGCCCCATGGATTCCCTTCCCCATGGATCCCCTTCCCCATGGGGTCTCCTGCCCCATGGATTCCCTTCCCCATGGATGTCCTACCCCATGGATACCCTTCCCTATGGGGTGTCCTACCCCATGGATCCCCTTCCTGATGGGGTCTCCTGCCCCATGGATCCCCTTCCCCATGGATCCCCTTCTCCGTGGGGTGTCCTACCCCATGGATCCCTCACTCCATAGGGTGTCCAACCCCACAGGGACCCCTATGGATTGCCTGCCCCATGGATCCTGTACTCCATTGAGTGTCCAGCCCCATGGATCCCCTACTCAATAGGGTGTCCAACCCCATAGGGTCTCCTGCCCCATGGAGTGACATACCGAGGGCTGTCCCACCCCTCAGGGGTCCCCCGCCCCATGGGTGGCCCTGCCCCACTGATGCTCCCCCCCGCCTCGCCCCCCAGGTGCGGCGGAGCCAGTGGAGGTTCGCGACAACGGTGATGGCACCCACCAGGTCACCTACACGGCGGCCACCGAGGGCCCCCACACCCTGGCGGTCAAATATGGCGGCCAGGAGGTGCCACGCAGGTGAGACACCCCCCCCATACCCCGAGCCTCGTGGGTTGGAATGGATGCCGCCCCCTCCCCACACACGTTGCGGGGGGGGGGGGGGGGCTTTTCCCTCCTACCACCCCTCCTGACTCCCCCCCCCATGCCCCACCCCACAGCCCCTTCAAGCTGCAGGTGGTGCCTGGGCACGATGCCAGCAAGGTGCGGGCGAGCGGGCCGGGGCTGAGCGCCAGCGTCCCCGCCAGCCTCCCCGTCGAGTTCACCATCGACGCACGCGACGCCGGCGAGGGGCTGCTCACCGTCCAGATCCTGGTGAGCCCGGGCTGGGGTGGGGGGACACACCTGGGGTGGAGGCCTGAGACCCACATCTACCTCTGCCACCTGCGCTGTGGGGCGATGAGACCCAGATCTACCTCTATGACCCACGGTGTTGGGTGATGAGACCCATGGGTTGACCTGGCCCCCATGGAGTTGGGTGATGAGATCCATATGTATCTCTGTGACCCACATCATGGGGTGCTGAGACCCACATGTTGACCTGGCACCCATGGAGTTGGTTGATGAGATCCATATGTACCTCTGTGACCCACGCCATGAGGTGCTGAGACCCATGGGTTGACCTGGCACCCATGGAGTTGAGTGATGAGACCCATAGCTACCCCTATGACCCACGCCATGGGGTGCTGAGACCCATGGGTTGACCTGACACCCATGGAGTTGGGTGATGAGACCCATATCTACCTCTATGACCCACACCATGGGGTGATGAGACCCATATCTACCTTTATCACCCACGGCGTTGGGTGTTGGAACTCACATCTACCTCTGGTGCTGAGACCCATAGGTTGACCTGGCCCCGCCTCGGTGGCCCCACGGGCACCACCTTGTCCCCACGGCGCCGGGTCCTGGGTGCCCCCCGTGGTCCTGCCCCCCCTGCTATGGGGCACTGACTCCCCCATCCTGCTGCCCCCCAGGACCCCGAGGGTCGCCCCACGGAGGCGGCGCTGCGGGACCACGGGGATGGCACCTTCGCGGTGCGGTACCTGCCGGCACTGCCCGGGCGCTACACCTGCACCGTCAAGTATGGCGGTGACGAGATCCCCTGCTCACCCTTCCGCTGCCTCGCCGTGCCCGCCGGCGACGCCAGCAAGTGCCTGGTCACAGGTGCGAGACCCACAGCGCCCCACACCTGCCCCATACCTGCCCCACACCTGCCCCACGGCATCCCCTGCTGCCCCACACATTCCTCACGCTGCCCCACAGCGTCCCATCCCACCCCACCCCGGCACCCCTGCTCTGCCCCCCAACTGCCCCCCAATCCTCCCACTCCCCCCGTCCTGCCCCACTGCTGCCCCCCCACTGCCCCCCCACTCCCCAGCACCGTGGGGCGCACAGGTGCTCCCCCCAAGCTGAGCGGGATGTTGTGGCTCCCCCTGTGCCCACCCCGACCCCACCCCACATCCCCCCCCACCTCTTCCACCCCTCCCCACCTCTGCTCCCCCCACCCTTGACCCCCACTCCATGGGGCACACCAGGACGTTTTGCCCCCCACACACACACACCCCCCTCACCTCCTCTCCTCTCTCTCTTTGCAGTCTCCATCGGGGGCCACGGGCTGGGTAAGTGGTGTCAGGGGTGGGCGAGGGGGGGGGGGGGTCCCCAAGACCCCTGACCAACCCCGTTTCCGCCCCCCAGGCACCTGCTTGGGCCCCACCATCCAGATCGGGGAGGAGACGGTGATCACGGTGGACGCGAAGGCCGCGGGGCAGGGCAAGGTCACCTGCAAGGTGTCGACACCCGACGGCGCCGAGCTGGACGTGGACGTGGTGGAGAACCACGACGGCACCTTCGACATCTTCTACACCGCCCCTGAGCCTGGCAAATACGTTATCACCATCCGCTTCGGCGGCGAGCACGTCCCCAACAGCCCCTTCCACGTCCTGGTGGGCCCCCGGGAGGTCGTGGTGGGGCTGGGGTTGGGGAGAGAACTGAGGGGAAGGGGGTGGGGGTCGTGGTGGGCAATGTAGGGTTGGGAGATCATGGTGGGCACCAAGGGACTGAGCTATGATGGACACCGTGGACCGGGAAACCGTGACTGGGCATCATGGGTTTGGGAGAACACGGTGGGCATCGTGGGACTGGGACCATGATGGACACCATGGGGTTGGAAGACCATGACTGGGAGTCATGGAATTGGGAGACCACGATGGGCTTCATCAGGTTGGGAGAGTGTGGTGGACACCATGGAGTTTGGGCCATGGTGGGCATCATGGAACTGGGAGATCATGGTGGACACTGTGGGTTTCAGAGGCCATGACTGGGCACCATGGAATAGGGAGACCATGATGGTCACCATGGGTTTGGGGCAATGGTGGACGCTGTGGGCTTGGGAGAACATGATTGGGCACCATGAAACTGGGAGATCATGGTGGATACCGTGGGATTGGGGTTCCCGGAGGTCCTGAGTGGGGCTGGGGTTGGAGAGAGATCCAAGGAGCAGGGGGTTGGGGTCATGGTGGGCACCATGGGTTTTGGAGATCATGATTGGTCATGATGGGGTTGGGAGATCACGAGCATCATGGAACTGAGAGATCATGGTGGGCACCATGGGATTGGGAGAACATTATTGGTCATCATGGAAATGGGAGACAATGGTGGGCACCGTGGGGCTGGAAAATCATGAGCACCATGTGGCTGGGAGATCGTGGTGGGCACCATGAGGCAAGGAGTTGTAGACCATGGTGGTCACCATGGGGTTGGGGTCACAGTGGGCCTCATGGGGTTGGTAGACCATGGTGGGCCCCATGGGGTTGGCAGACCTTGTTGGGCCCCACGGGGTGGGGACCCTGGGGTGCCGTGGGTTTGACCCTCCCCTTGCCCCCCATCTCCAGGCCACGGAAGAGCCTCCGGCCACCACCGAGAACCTCCGGCCCTTCAACCTGGTCATCCCCTTCACCGTGCAGAAGGGCGAGATCACAGGTACGGGGGTGAGGGGGACAGGGACCCACCCGGGGGGGGGCACCGGGGGGCAGGACCCCGCCCAGGTGACCCCAGGTGGTGGCTCCAGGTGAGGTGAGGATGCCCTCGGGGAAGACGGCAAAGCCCAAGATCTGCGACAACAAGGATGGGACGGTGACCGTGAGCTACGGCCCCCGCGAGAAGGGGCTGCACGAGATGGACATCCGCTGCGACGGCGACCACATCCCTGGTGGGGGCACTGGGGGGGTACTGGGGGGCGCTGGGGGGCACTGGGAGGCGATGGGGGGCACTGGGAGGTGATGGGAGGTGGCTGGTACTGCCTTGCCCTGGTTGAATATCCATGGGTTGAGGAACGACATCCCTGGTGGGGCTACTGAGAGATTACTGGGAGACACTGGGAGGTGTTTGATGCTACCTTGTCCTGGCTGGACATCCATGGGTTGAGGAATGACGTCCTTGGTGGGGCTACTGGAGGCCACTGGGAGGCACTGGGAGTCACTGGGAGGTGGCTGGTGACACCTTGCTGTGGTAGAACATCCATGGGTTGATCAACCACAGCCCTGGTGGGGCTACTGGAGGCTACTGGGAGGCACTAGGAGGCCACTGAGATCTACTGGGAGGCACTGGTGGTCCCTGGGAGGTCCCTCACCACCGTGTGTGTCCCCCCCTCCGTGGGTACCCCCAGGGAGCCCCCTTCAGTTCTTCGTGGACGCCATCGACGCGCGGCATGTCAGCGCCTTCGGGCCAGGGCTGAGCCATGGGGTGGTCAACAAGCCCTGCACATTCACCATCGTCACCAAGGATGCCGGCGAAGGTGGGCGGTGCCCGAGGGGCGGCCACTGGGAGGGCACCTGGGAGGGGCTTGGGTACCCCCCCCCAGCACCAACCGAGAGAGCTCGCAAAGGGCTTGGAGGTCCTTGGTGCCTCCCGACCACCCCAAACGCCCCCCCCCCAACCTGTGCCCTCCAGGTGGGCTCTCGTTGGCGGTGGAAGGTCCTTCCAAGGCGGAGATCACCTGCCAGGACAACAAGGATGGGACCTGCACAGTGTCCTACCTGCCCACCGCGCCCGGCGACTACAGCGTCATCGTGCGCTTTGACGAGGAGCACATCCCTGGCAGCCCCTTCACCGCCAAGGTCACCGGTGAGAGGGCACCTGAGGGCACCACGGGGGCACCAGATGGCCTTGGAGGGACCTTAGTGGCCTTGGAGGGGTCTTCGTGGCCTTGGAGGAATCTTCATGGTCATGGAGGGGTCTTCACTGCCATGGGGACACCGGGGTGGGGATGGCCTCAGAGCGACCTTTGTGGCCTTGGAGGGGTCTTCATGGACATGGATGGGCCTGTATGGTCTTGGAGGGGTCTTCATGGCCACAGGGACACTTGGATGGCCATTGGGAACCCATCACCCAGCCATGGTGTCCCTTCCATCCCCGGTCACCAGGACCCCATCATGTGGCCATGGGGACCCTGTGGGTACTCAATCACATGGCCTTGAAGACCCTATGGGAACCCCACCCACCCCACCCATGGAGACCCCACCCATGGAGACCCTAAAAACCCCACTCACCCCATCTATGGGGACCCTTGGAGACCCCACCCATCTCTATCCATGGAGACCCCACCCACCCCACCCCTGGAAACCCTTGAAGATCCCACCCATCCCAAACATGGAGACCCAACCCAACCCACCCTTGGAGACCCTTGGGGACCCCACCCACCTCACCCAGCCCACCCACGGAACCCCCCCGCTGACCTCTCCTAGGAGATGACTCCATGCGGACGTCGCAGCTCAATGTGGGCACCTCGACCGATGTCTCCCTGAAGATCTCCGAGAGCGACCTGAGCCTGCTCAGCGCCACCATCCGGGCGCCCTCGGGCTCCGAGGAGCCCTGTCTGCTGAAGCGCCTGCCCAACCGCCACATCGGTGACACCACGGGGCACCACGGGGCGGGGGGGACGCAGAGATGGGGACTCTGGAGCTTGGGGGGATGAGGGACAGGGGGTGACAGGGCTGGGGGAGAGCTGTGGTACAAGGTGGCCAGGGCTGGGTGGTCATGGCTAGATGGGGTTTGTTGGTGGCTTGGGGAGGGGTGGTGGTGGCCAGGGGTTGGTGGTGGTGGCCGTGGGCTGGAGGTGGTGACCAAGGTGATGGAGATGACCAAAGGCCGGTGGAGGTGGTGGCCATGGGTGGTGGAGGTGGTGACCAAGGACTGATGGTGGCGACCAAGGGTTGGTGGTGGTGGTGACCACGGGCTAGCGGAGATGACCGTGGGCTGGAAGTGGCGGCCATGGGTGCTGGTTGGGGCTGGAGGTGGTGACCATGGGAGGTGGAGGTGGTGGTGGCCATGGACTCATGGTGGTGGCCATGGGAGGTGGAGGTGCCTGCGGGCGGCGGTGGCCGTGCCCGGCGCGGGTGCCTGAGGGCTCTGTGTCCCCCCAGGGATCTCCTTCACGCCGCAGGAGGTGGGCGAGCACGTGGTGAGCGTCAGGAAGGGGGGGCAGCACGTGACCAACAGCCCCTTCAAGATCCTGGTGGGGCCCTCGGAGATCGGGGACGCGGCCAGGGTGAAGGTGTGGGGGCAGGGCCTGGCCGAGGGGAGGACCTTCGAGACGGCCGAGTTCATCGTCGACACCCGCAGCGCAGGTGGGGGCGGGGCCGGGGGGCCTTGGGTGGGACTGGGTGGTGGCCATGGTCATGGGCAAGATGGGGTTGGTGGCCTTGGTGTGAGCGAGGCTGGGATGGGGTGGTGGCCATGAATGGGGTGGGATGAGATGGTGGCCATGGATGGGATGAGGTGGTGGCCACAGTTATGGCCAAGATGGGGTTGGTGGCCTTTATGTGACCAAGGTTAGGATGGGTTGGTGGCCATGGCTGGCGTGCAATGGTGGCCAAGGATGGGATGGGTTGGTGGCCTTGGTGTGACCCTGGGCCATGGTGGCCATGGATGGGATGGGGTGGTGGCCATGGTTATGGCCGTGATGGGGTTGGTGGCCTTGGTGTGACAATGGCCATGATGGGTGGTGGCCATGGATGGGATGGGGTGGTGGCCTTGGCGTGACCCCGAGCGCGTCTCCCACCCCCTGCTCAGGCTATGGGGGGCTGGGCCTGTCCATCGAGGGCCCCAGCAAGGTGGACATCAACTGCGAGGACGTGGAGGACGGCACCTGCAAGGTCACCTACTGCCCCACCGAGCCCGGAAACTACGTCATCAACATCAAGTTCGCTGACAAACACGTCCCAGGTGGGGGGGGTGTGGAATGGGGATGCCCCGGGGACACCTGGGTGCCCTGAGGTGGCCACAGGTGCCCTGGGATGGGCACGGGTGGCCTGAGGTGGCCGTGGCCCGCAGGGAGCCCCTTCACGGTGAAGGTGACGGGTGAGGGGCGGATGAAGGAGAGCATCACGCGCCGGCGCCAGGCGCCCTCCATCGCCACCATCGGCAGCACCTGCGACCTCAACCTCAAGATCCCAGGTAGGGCACGACCTTCACCCTCCTCTTCCTCCTCCATCTCCATCTCCTCCATCTTCTCCTCCTCCTCCACCTCCACCTCCTCCTCAACATTCTCTTCCTCCTCCTGAATCTCCTCCTCCTCCTCTTCTTCCTCCTCCTCCTCTTCTTCCTTCTCCTCCTCCCTCTCCTTCTTCTCCTTCTTCTTCTCCTCCTCCTCCTCCTCCTCCTCCTCCTTCTCCTCCTCCTCCTCCTCCTCCTCCTCCTCCTCCTTCTCCTCTTCCTCCACCTCAACCTTTTCTGCCACCTCCTCCTCACTTTTTCTTCCACGTCCTCCTCCTCCTTCTCCTCCCTCTACTTCTCCTTCTCCTTCTCCTCCTCCTCCCTCTCCTCCTTCTCCTCCTTCTCCTCCTTCTCCTCCATCTCCTTCTTCCTCATCCTTCTCCTCTTTCTCCTCCTGGGGATGGGGACGTCTCAGCTTCTCCAGCTCTGATTTCTGCCTCCTTCTTCCCTCTCTCCCACCCATCCCTGTGTCCGTCCACGTGTCCATCTGTCCACACGTGTGTCTGCTCCTGTCTGTGACCAACCATGTGTCCACCCATCTGCATTGACTCCTGCGTCCGTCCGTCCATCCCTCCATCCATCCATCCATCCATCCTTGTGTACATCCCTACGTCCATCCCCATATCCATCCGTCCACCTTGTGTCCCCCCATGTCCCCCGTCTCTGCCCGTGTCCCCTCGTGTCTCCCATTCCGCCTGTGTCCCCCCATGTACCCCACCTCCGCGTCCACCCGTGCACCCCCACGTGTCTCCCTGTTTCCCCCATCCCCTCGTGTCCCCCACCTCCCCCTGTCCCCCTTTCCCCTCGTGTCCCCTGCCTTCCTATGTCCCCTGTCCTTCCCTGTGCCCCCCCCCCCCGTGTCCCCTGTTTTTTCCCCGTGCTCCTCTCTGTTCCCCGGTGAACCCCATGTTCCCCCTTGCCCCCCGTTTCCCCCCATCTCCCCCCATGTCCCCCCGTCTTACCCTGTTTCCTCCTCGTGCCCCCCCGTGTTCCACTTGCCCCCCATGTCCCCCCATTTTCCCCCGTGTCCCCTGTGTCTCCTGGTGTCCTCCCACCCCTGTGTCCCCTGTCTCCCCCCGTTTCCCCCCGCTTCCCCGTTTCCCCATTTCCCCCGTCCCCCCTTTTCCCCCCGCATCCCCCCGTGTCGCCCCTTGCCCTGCTGTGTCCCCCGCATCCCCCCGTTTCCCCCATGTCCCCGTGTCTCCTGGTGTCCTCCACCCCCGTGTCCCCCTTGTCCCCGGTGCCCCCCGGTGCCCGCAGGGAACTGGTTCCAAATGGTGTCGGCGCAGGAGCGGCTGACGCGCTCGTTCACGCGGAGCAGCCACACGTACACCCGCACCGAGCGCACCGAGATCAGCAAAACGCGTGGCGGAGAGACCACGCGCGAGGTGCGGGTGGAGGAGTCCACGCGGGTCGGCGGGGACCCCTTCCCCAGCGTTTTCGGGGGCTTCCTGGCCCGCGAGGGGCTCGGAGCCTTCGGGACCCTCGCCCGCGCGCAGGAGGGTGGGTGTCCCACGCGTGGGGGCGCGGGGCGTGTGCGGGAAGAGGGGGGGAAAGGGGAGGGGGGAGGTGTGCGCTGCACCAGGGTTGAGTGTGCGGGGGGCGGAGGGGGCCGTGGCTGGGGGGGCCAGAGGGTTGTGCTTGCACAAGGATTGTGTTTGTGTGGCTGCTGAGTGTGCACCAGGGCTGTGCTTGCACAAGAGCTGGGGGTGCAAGAGTGGGGATGCAAGGGAGCTCGTGTGCACCAGGGCTGTGCTTGCACAAGAACTGGGGGTGCAAGGGGATGATTGAGTAAGGGAGGGTCTGTACACAAAGACGGAGAGCAAGGGGGTGCTTGTGCATGAGGACTGGGTGTGCAAGGGGGATGGCTGTGCAAGGGAGTGGGGGTGCCTGTGCACCAGGGCTGTACTTGCACAAGAACAGGGAGTGCAAGGGTGCATTTGTGCACCAGTGCTGTGCTTGCACAAGGGCTGAGTGTGCAAAGGATTGTGTTTGCACAGGAACTGGGTATGCAAGGCGGTGATTGTGTAAGGGAGGGTCTATACATGGGGATGGAGTGCAAGGGGGTGCTTGTGCACCAAGGTGGTGCTTGAATGAGGATAGGTGTGCAAGGGGGTGGGGGTGCATATGCACCAGGGCTGTGCTTGCACCAGGGCTTTGGACAAGGGAGTCCTCATGCCCAGGGTCTGGGTGTGCAGGGGAGCGCGTGTGCACCGGGGCTGGGTGTGCAATTGCACGGGGCCGTGTGCTTGCACGGGGCGGGGCCTGCTCACGCTGCGTGCACGAGAGCGTGAGCTCTCCGGGGGCCGGCAGGACCCCTCTCACGAGGCTGCCCTTGCACACACACACATGGGGGGTGTCCCTGGCATGAGGACGTGCCCTGGGTTTGCACAAGTGTGCACAAGCGTGCACAAGCACACAGGACACGTATCCTTTGCATAAGCGTGCACGTGAGCAAACACATGTCCTTGCACAAGTGTGCACATGTGGACGTGTGCCTGTGAGCACACACATGTCCTTGCACAAGCGTGCATGCACATTCAAGAACACGCATGTCCTTGCACAGCCATGCACATGTGTACACATGAGTGTGAGCACACGCGTGTCCTTGCACATGCACGCATATATTTGCACGTGCACGCAGGGCACAAGTGTCCTTTGCACGAGTGTGCACGTGTGTGCATGTGTGTTCCAGCACACTCGTGTCCTTGCACGAGTGTGTACACACGTGCAGGTACAGTCAAGCAGACGCATGTTCTTGCACATGTGTGCACGAGGACACACGCTTTGGGGGGGGCTGCACCCACAGGACTTGGTGGTCTCAGGGTGGGGGGGTGCACCCATGGTGCCAGGGAGATGGGGTGTTGGGTGCCGGGGTTTTGGGGCGCCCTGGTACCACGGTGATGGGGTGCCAGGATGCTGGGCAGCAGGTTGCCATGGTTACGTGCTGATTGGGTCCCAGGGAGCCAAGGGTGCCCTGGTTATGGGATGCCAGGGTGTTGCGGTGAAGGGGTGCAGGGCTGCCACAGTGCCAGGGAGATGAGGTGTCAGGGTACCCATGGTGCCAGGTTGCCATGGTTACAGGGTGCTGGGGCACCCTGGTGCTGGGTTGCCCTGGTATTGGGGTGCCAGAACGATGGGGTGCCCTGGTGCTAGGGTGATGGGGTCATGGGGTGCTCTGGTAATGGGGTGATGGGGTACCATGGTTACATGATGATGTGGTACCCTGGTACCAGCATGAGGGAGCACCCCGGTGCTGGGGTACCAGGGTGATGGGGTGCTGGGGTACCCTGGTACTGGGGTGCCAGAACTATGGGGTGCCCTGGTGGCAGGGTGATGGGGTGATAAGGTGCCCTGGTATTGGGGTGCCAGGACAATGGGGTGCTCCGGTGCCAGGGTGACGGGATGATGGGGTGCCCTGGTGCTGGGGTGATGGGGTGCCTGGTACCAGGATGCCAGGACAATGGGGTGCCCTGGTGCCAGGGTGACGGGGTGATGAGGTGCCCCGGTGCCCCGGTGACGGGGTGCCTGTGTCCCACAGGTGAGGCGTCGGCGCAGGAGCTCTCGGCGCAGGTGCTGAGCCCCTCGGGGCAGCGCTTCGAGGCCGAGGTGGTGGCGGGGGGTGCGGGCACGTACAGCGTGCGCTTCGTGCCCCAGGAGATGGGGCCCCACACGGTCAGCGTCAAATACCGGGGGCAGCACGTGCCCGGCAGCCCCTTCCAGTTCACCGTGGGACCCCTGGGCGAGGGGGGCGCCCACAAGGTGCGGGCAGGGGGCACTGGCCTGCAGCGCGGCGTGGCCGGCGTGCCAGGTACTGGGGGGGGGCCGTGGGGGGCATATGGGGGGGTGGGTTGTGGGGGGGGTATGGGAGGGTATGGGGAAATGGGGGGTTTGGGGTGGTACAGGGGGCTATGGGGGGGTGGGGTTATGGAGGAAGTGGGGGGTACAGGGGGTATGCGGAGGGGTGGGGGGTTTGGGGGTAGAGGGAGGTGTGGAGGGTGCTCTGGGGGTGCAATGGGGGGAGCTGTGTGTTTTGGGGTGACCCCCGTCCCCCCGTCCCCCCAGCTGAGTTCAGCATCTGGACACGTGAGGCGGGGGCCGGGGGCCTCTCCATCGCCGTCGAGGGGCCCAGCAAGGCCGAGATCGGCTTCGAGGACCGCAAAGACGGGTCCTGTGGGGTCTCCTACCTTGTGCAGGAGCCAGGTAATGGGGACCCCCGAACCCCCAAATGTGGACCCCCAACCTGAGCCCCAAACCCCCAAACAGGAACCCCTGAACCCCCAAATCTGAACCTCAAACCTGACCCCTGAACCCCCAAATCTGAACCCCCAACCTGACCCCTGAACCCCAGCCCTGGACCCCTGAACCCCAAAATCTGACCCCCAAACCTGAGCCCCAACCCTGAACCTCCCTCCCTGTCCCTGCATGAGGTTGTCCTCATGTTCGTGTCCCCATGTGACCCCCCCCATGACCCTGCGTGACCCCATCTGTCCCCTTGTTCCCATGTGACCCTGTGCGAGCCTCCCAGGTGACCCCCATATGTCCCCAGGTGACCCCACACCGCCGTGTCCTTGTGTGTTCCCAAGTGACCCCGTGTGACCCCAGTCCCCAGGTCCCTGCGTGTCCCCATATCCCCACGTGACCCCATGTCCCCATGTGACCCCATATGAACCCTATGTCCTCGTGTGATCCCCATGTCTCCATATATCCCTGTGTCTCCGTGACCCCATGTTCCCCATGACCCCTGTGACCCCTTGTGACCCCGTGTCCTCCATGACCCTCTGTCCCCCGTGTCCCCCATGACCCTCTGTGACCCCTATGACCCCATGTCCCCTGTGACCCCTCCGTGTCCCCATGTCCCCCATGACCCCCCGTGACCCTTCCATGTACCCATGTCCTCCCACGTCCCCCCGTGACTCCCCCATGTTCCCATGTCCCTCCATGACTCCCTGTGTCCCCTCCGTGTTCCCATGTCTCCTCTTGATCCCCCATGTCCCCCCGTGACCCCCTGTGTCCTCTCCATGTCCCCTCCATGTCCCCATGTCCCCCCATGATCCCCCTGACCCCTCCACGTCCCCATATCCCACCATGTCCCCCCATGTCCCTCCGTGACCCCGTGACTCCCCTGTGTCCCCATGACCCCCTGTGACCCCCTGTGTCCTCTCTGTGTCCCCATGGGTCCCTGTGACCCTGTGTCCCTGCATGACCCCGTGTCCCCATATCCCCCCATAACCCCGTGTCTCCCCGTGACCCCGTGTCCCCCCATGCCCCCGTGACCCCTGGTGACCCCCGATGTCCCCGTGTCCCCAGGTGACTACGAGGTGTCCATCAAGTTCAACGAGGAGCACATCCCCGACAGCCCCTTCCTCGTCCCAGTCGCCTCCCACTCAGACGACGCGCGGCGCCTGACGGTCACCAGCCTGCAGGTGGGACACGGGGGCACCCCGGGACCCCCATCTGCTGCCACCCCTGGGACCCCTGTCCCCCTGGGCCACCTTGAGCTCCCCTGTGGCACCCTTGGAACCCCCGCTCTGATACCACCCCTGTGCCCCCCGCACTGACCTTTGGGCCACATTGAGCCCCCCCCCCCGGCTGTGTCCCCCCCGGTGGCAGCCCATGTCCCCTTGCCCCCCCACAGCCTGTGTCCCCGTGCCCCCCCCAGCCCATGTCCCCCGTGTGCCCACGGTAGCGGCTCTGTGTTCCAGTGCCCTCATGCCCCCCCATCCCATGTCCCCATGTCCCCTTGCACCTCCAGCCTGCGCCCCCTTGCCCCCCCAAGCCTGTGCCCCCGCACCCCGCCCCCCAGCCGGTGTCCCCTTATCCCCTTGCCCCGCCCCCCAGCTCATGTCCCTGCGCCCCCAGCCCGTGTCTCTGCTCCCTCGGCTTCCCCCCCAGCCGAGTCCCCCTTGCCCCCCCAGCCCATGTCCCCGTGCCCTCTTGCCCCCCTGTGTCCCCTTGCCCCAACCAGCCTGAGTCCCCTTGCCCCCGCCAGCCCGAGTCCCCTTGTGTCCCCACGCCCCCTTGCCCCCCCAAGCCCGTGTCCCCTTGCCCCCCCAGCCTGAGTCCCCTCGAGTCCCCACGCCCCCTTGCCTCCCCCCAGCCTGTGTCCCCGCGCCCCCCCAGCCCCTGTCCCCACTCCCCCTTGCCCCCCCTGCCTGAGACCCCCCGTGTCCCCGCAGGAGGTGGTGGCCGTCAACCAGCCGGCGTCGTTCGCGGTGCAGCTGAACGGGGCGCGGGGGGTGATCGACGCCAGGGTGCAAACGCCCTCGGGAGCCCTCGAGGAGTGCTACGTGTCCGAGCTCGACCCCGGTGGGACACGGGACGGGACGGGGGGGTCACAGAGACGTGGGGACGGGACAAAGGGGACAGGGGACAGGGGGACACGGAGGGTGGGGACATGGGGACGGGGGGACATGGGATAGAGGGACAGGGTGACCTGGGATCACAGAGATACGGAGACATGGGGACATGAGGACAGAGGGACGTAGGGACAGAGGGTCATGGGGACAGCAGGATACAGGGACAGGGGACAGAGGGACCTGGGAACAGGGGGACAAGGGGACAGCAGGACAAAGAGACGGGGGACAGAGGGGATGGGGACAACGGGATGTGGGGGCAGGGAGACACGGAGACAGGGGGACAGGGGACAGAGGGACACAGAGACAGGGGGACAAGGGGAAATGGGGACAGCAGGACACAGAGATGGGGACAGAGGAGAGAGGGACATGGGGACAGGGGGACTGGGGATATGGGATGGAGGGACGGGGAGACAGGGGGACACAGGGACATGGAGAGTGGGGACCTGGTGGGGACATGGACACAGGGGCTGTGGGGCCGCGGGGCCGCGGTGGGTGGGTGCCCGTGGCCCCGTGTGACGTGGTGGCCCCAGACAAGTACGCGATCGGGTTCCTGCCGCGCGAGAACGGCGTCCACTCCATTGAGCTGCGCTTCAACGGACGCCACGTCCCGGGGAGCCCCTTCAACATCCGCGTCGGGGAGCAGAGCCAGGCCGGGGACCCCGGGCTAGTCACCGCCTGCGGACCTGGCCTCGAGGGCGGCCGCACAGGTGACACCACCACGGCGGGACGGGCGGGGTGGGCAACGTGGGGGCCATGGCAGGACGTGGTGGGGACAAGGCCATGGGTGGTGGCAGAGGGGCCATATCCATGGGTGGTGTCAATGGGTTCATGGCCATGGGTGGTGGCAATGAGGACATGGCCATGGGTGGTGTCAGTGGGGCCATAGGTGGTGTCAATGGGTTCATGGCCATGGGTGGTGTCAAGGGGGCCATGGGTGGTGTCAATGGGTTCATGACCACACGTGGTGTCAGTGGGGCCATGGCCATGGGTGGTGTCAATGGGGTCATGACCATTGGTGGTAGCAATGAGGACATGGCCATGGCTGGTGGCACTGGGGCCGTGGGTGTTGTCAGTGGGGCTGTAGGTGGTGCCAGCAGGGCTATGGCCATGGCTGGTGTCAATGGGTTCATGGCCATGGGTGGTGGCACTGGGGCCATGGCGGCCATGGGTGGTGGCAATGAGTTCAAGCCCATGGGTGGTGGCCGTGGAGCTGTGGGTGGTGTAAATGGGGCCAAGGCCATGGATGGTGTCAATGAGGCCATGGCCATGGGTGGTGTCAATGGGTTCAAGGCCACGACTGGTGGCACTGGGGCGAAGGGTGGTGGCCGCGTGGCCAAGGCCGGGCGTGGCCCCAGCCCCTCCCCTCCCCTGCTCCCCCAGGGGTGCGCTCGGAGTTCGTGGTGCAGACGGCGAACGCGGGGGCGGGCGCTCTGGCCGTCACCATCGATGGCCCCTCCAAGGTGGAGCTGGACTGCGTGGAGTGCGCCGAGGGCCACCGCGTCACCTACACCCCCATGGCCCCCGGCAACTACCTCATCTCCATCAAATACGGAGGCCCCCACCACATTGTGGGCAGCCCCTTCAAGGCCAAGGTCACCGGTATGGACACGGGACATGGCGGGGAACGAGGGGCACTGGGGTGGGCTGTTTGGAGACGCCCCACAGAGACCGAGGGGGGGGGGGGTGTCCCCGAGGTGATGTGATGGAGACACTCCAAGGTGACATCATTGGGGTGGGCCCTGGGGTGACGTGGTGGGAGTCCCCAAAGTGACATCACTGGGGGTCCCTGAGGTGATGGGATGGAGAGACCCCATGGTGGCATCATGGAGGACCCCCCATGGTGACATGATGGGGGTCCCCAAGGTGATGTGATGGGGGGTTCCCTTAATTGACATCACAGGGGTCCTTAAGGTGACACGGTGGGGGGTCCCCAAGGCGCCATCACAGAGGTCCCCAAGGTGCCATTGTGGGGGGTCAAGGTGATGGAGGTCCCCAAGGTGCCATCATGGGGGGTCCCCAAGCTGACCCACGAGGTCCCAGGGTGCCGTGATGGGGTTCCCCAGTTTAGGTGGGTCTGGGGGGCACTAGGGGGGGTCCTCCAAGTGGTGGCCAGTGTTGGGGTCCCCCTTGGGGGGGTCTCACGGGCTGTGTGTGTCCCCCCCCAGGCCCGCGGCTCTCGGGGGGTCACAGCCTCCACGAGACCTCGACGGTGCTGGTGGAGACGGTGACGCGGAGTGGGGGGGCGGCGGCAGCGGCGGCGTCACCGCGGGGCCCCCCGGCTTTTGGGGGGCTCCCCAAGTTCTCGTCGGACGCGGGGAAGGTGGTGGCCAGGGGACCTGGTTTGGCCACAGCCTTCCTGGGCCAGAAGAACCACTTCACTGTGGACTGCAGCAAGGCCGGTGCGTGAGGGGGGTCTGGGGGGTCTTGGGGGGCACAGGGAGGGGAGGGGATGAGTCAGCAGGGTGTCTACGGGGTGTCCTTGGGGGTTCTGGGGGTCGTGGGTGGTCTTGGGGGGCTCTGAGACGGGAGGGGTCAGCAGGGGGGCCGGGGGGTCTTGGGGGGGGGCTCTGGGAAGGGAGGTGATGGATCATCAGGGGTGTCTGAAGGGGGGGTCATGGGGGTCATGGGGGGTCTTGGGGGCCTCTGGGAGGGGAGGGATCATCAGGGGGCCTGGGAGGGGACTGGAGGGTCCTGGGGATTCTTTGGGGGGGCTCTGGGAGGTGATGTGTCAGTGGGAGGGGGGGAAGGGGTTGGGGGTCATGGGGGGCTTGGGGGGTCATGGGGGGTCTTTGTGCGGTGTCTGGGAGGGGAGGTGATGGATCATCAGAGGGTCCTGGGGGGGGAGTCTGAGGGTGTCCAGGGGAGGCCTGGGGGGTCTTGGGAGGTCTTGGGGGTCTTGGAATATGGCGGGGTGGGTTACTGGGGTCAAGGGGGGGGTTCCTGGATCTGAGGAGGGTCTGGGGGTCCTGGGGGGTGTCAGGGGGTTCTGAGGGGGTTGGGTTTAGGGGTCATGGGGGGGTCTGGGGGGAGGGGTTGAGGGGTTGTGGAGGGGTCCAGGGAGGATGGGGGGATGTGTTGATGGGTCGGGGGGGGGGGGTGACAGGGGGATGGGTTGGGGGGTCCTGGGGGGACGGGTTGATGGGTCGGGGGGGGCGATTCCAATGGGGTTCCCGGATTTCGGGGTGTTCTGGGGGTGCCGAGGGCGAGTGTTGAGCCCCCCGCCCACCCCCCCCCAGGTACCAACATGCTGATGGTGGGGGTCCACGGCCCCAAGACCCCCTGCGAGGAGGTTTACGTCAAGCACGTGGGCAACCGCGTCTACAACGTCACCTACACCGTGAAGGAGAAGGGGGACTACGTGCTGATCCTGCGCTGGGGCGACGACAGCGTCCCTGGCAGCCCCTTCCGCGTCACCGTGCCCTGAGCCCTCGGCACCCCCACCCGGGGGGG
>JAUMJL010001794.1:0-60391 GCA_033558185.1 Dromococcyx pavoninus
CCCGCGGGCGCCCACTGGCTGCGCTGGGAGGGCGGGGCGCTGCGCCGGCGCGTGCGTCACAGGGGCCGAAGTTCCCAGAAACTTGGCTGCGGTTCCGAGCCCCGGGGGGAGGATGAGGGGGGAGGAGGCACTGGGAGCCGGGGGCATGGGGGGGGCGGGGGTGTGGGGGCGCGGAATGGTGGGTCCAGGGATGGTGGGGTCCAGGGGTTGTGGGGTCCCAGGAGCGTGGATCCCAGCGGTGGTGTTCAGGGGGTGTGGGGTCCCAGGGTGATGGTGGACCAAGGGGGTGTAGGGCCCAACGCGCACGGGGGGACATGATAATGGTGTCCAAAGGGGTGTGGAGTCCCGGGACATGGGATGCCAGGGTGATGGTGTCCAGGAGACATGGAATCCCAGAGTGACAGGGTTCCAGGGTGATGGTGTCCAGGAGGTGAAGGGGCATGGGGCCCCAGGGTGATGGGGTCCTGGGTATTATGGAGTCCAGGACACATGGGATCCAGGGGAATGTGGGGTTCTGGGGTTATGACAAGTGGGCCACAGGGAGAGGTGTGAACAGTGCTTTGGGACACCCAGGTTCCTGGGTGTTAAGGGACTGCAGGTGTGGTGCTCAGGACTCACAACACCGTGGGCATGTGGCATGACACCTCCCTGCCTGCCCAGTTCTGGGCTAGGCCCCTGCCCTCCCTCTGTGGGTGGCTCTGGCTGGAGGCTGGCACTGTCCTTCAGCTGGCTGTGGGCTCCACGTGTGTACACACACGTGCTTGCTGTAAAACTCGTGGCTCTCGCTTGTTTCCAGGATAGTGACATTTGCCTGCAGCCGTTCCTACTGACAGTCACCTGTCAGACTTTGGCTACAGAGGAGATGGTCTTGCTGTGGGGTGAGCCTGGTACTACTGGCAGCCCTGTCCTAGGGACTCCCACCCTCATGTGCCTGCAGTCCCTTGGCCCTAAAACGCATATATACAGGTAACAGCCGTGTGCTGGAAGAGCAAGTGCTGTCATCATTGGGATCTACTCTCTTGTAAGGTCTCCATACTGACAGCAAATGCTGGGATCTGCTCCATCCTTATCCTCCTCCCCAAGCGAGTTCAGATCATTTCCCTCTTTTGTACTGTGTATTTGACCCTCAGCACCTCCCCCGCTTACAGTCAGCGCTCTCTCCATCAGGAGAGTGTGAATAGACTCTCTGATGGCAGGCAATGGTTGTTGCTGTTGAATTCATGGTCAACAGCTCTGGTTTCTCTGTTCTCAGGGTTCCTCTGCCTTCCCCTTGCCAGTGTGGGAGTGCAGCTTCTGCTGATCACTGCTGGAATGCATGACAATTTCCACTGTCCCAGCATGATGTGCATGACTGCATACTGAGAGGGATCACTAGGCTTCTGCTGAAATGTCCTGCTTCCCTGCAGCCCTCCACGTAAAGCTGCTTGAGGCGCAGGGAAGGAGCCCATGGCACACTACCAGTCCTCCCCTTGACCCCGATGAGAACAAAGCTGATGAGGAACAACCACTCCGTTTGTCACGGCTCTTCTGAACTGCCATTCAGCCAGGGAAACAATGATTAAACTGTGCTTGGTTTGCTTTGTAACTTCTTCCCCACCACACGATGCTCACACCAAACCCTGGGTGTCCGTGTGAGGGGGTGCAAGCAGGTGGACGAGCCAGGCAGGACACTGCACGCCACTCAGAAACTCATAATGACCACATCTGAGGGAAGAGAAATCAGGGTAACGTGTGCTGAGCTGCTTTGCTGCAGAGAATTACGTCCAGCATTTGTCAGTGTGATTCGTCATCCGAGGATCCCCGCGGATCCTCCGCAGCTCCTGGTGTCTCAGATGTCATCTGTGGCATGGAAAAATCCTCTTTCATCGCTCGTGTCCAATTCCGGATGAAAACTCATTAAAGGCAGCCACTTCCACCACTCCCTGATATTGCCAGGGCACTCATCTGTCAGTCGCATCCTTTACTGCAGGCACAGGATAATTTGTACCAAAGTGCAGGATCAAAAGAAATGGTTTAAAAATAGCTAATTCTATCGCACTTCCTTTGTGTCCAATGCAGCCTCCCCTGCCTGTGCCTTCACTGCTGTTGTTGATGGCAGGGGTACCCACTGCATCTCTGCATGTCACCTGCTCCAGGGAAACGGCCCTGCCTTACCATGCAACCCAAATCCTTTCCCTGCCATCGCTGGGATGTTGCTATCAATTCAGATGTCCAGCGTCGTGACAAGCCAGGTTTCCCAGCCCTTTCGGTTCATCTTCCACACATGCCTGGGTAAGACAAGTGGTGCTGGAGCCCAAAGGCAGGGGATTAACATAGTCACAAAGCCAAATTGGCTTTTGTGTAGGAAATTAATGTCTTTGTTGTGGAGGCAGGTCTGCTTTACTGGGCCAAGCTCTCCTATGGAGATGGGGTGACCAGTTACAACCATATGGTGCTTTGGGTCCCAGCAGTGGCTTAAATATAGGCCTGTACATACTGAGTCTTCACAGCCTTGCAGCCAGTGAGTAATCCTGAGGCTGCCCCATTTGCAAAATGTATTTGTCACACAAAGTCAAAGCAGAAGCCTGACTGTAGTAAAGGCAGCCTGACTGTGAGCTGCACAGAAGAAAAAGTACTGGTTTTGCCCCCAGGATTGTTTATAGTGTACCTAGCACTAGGAACAAAGCATGATATCCCAGAAGGGTTTTATTTTTGCAATGATATATATTTTACGTGCAGACCCACGGACAGGACTTGTTTGAAGTCCAGCCTGATTTTAATCACTTTGAATTAAGTAACTGATCTTATTACTAATCCGACTATGAGAGGGCTTATCACAGGTTCCTTGGCACATGACAAAGATTACTCTGTCAGTGCGACCACATCCGAGTAACATGACGTGTCCTCTTGGAGCTATTTTTTTCTTCAGCCTATCCTAAGGTGTTGATCTTTCAGTTTCTCCAGCCACTGACCAATAAAACCTGCTTAAAGCTACTGAAACCCAGCCACGTAATGGGACGAAGGGAAAAGCTTCGCTGTTTCTTGTAACAGACGTCATTTTTTTCCTGAGGTTTTCGTTAAATAGAGGGCAGAATAATGTTGACTTAGTGGACATGATTGTGGGTGTAATAAGAGCAATATGAAAATAGGAAGTATCAGTGAACAAGTTGAACAGTTAATGTTTACCACTGGTTTTGAGCATGAGATAAAAGACGGGCAAATAGTGCATCCCTCATGTTTTTTGAAAAGAGCTGAAAGATGCAGGTTTTGCTCCAGCCCTTGCAAGGGTTTAGTGAGTGGGTTTGACTCTGAACATTGACTGGCCTCCTCCCTTGAAAGCAGACTTGCAACCAAAGGTCAGCAGGGTTCGGACAATGGCTCAATATTCTTGGTGGGCTGGAGCAGGAGAACTGCTGCTTTACTTTAAGCCTCTCACTCTGGGATCTTCATAAACAAGTTGAATACAACTGCCTAATGTCCTGTTCATCTCAAATTAGACATTGTCAGAGAGATGTACTGAGTGAGGGGAGTCAGGGGTATGCAGCAGGAGTTCTGGGTAAGTCCCTGGGTTCCTGGCCCTGCATGGGGATAACTCTGCTCTGTTGTCCTTAGGCAAGAGACGTAGGTTGGTCATCCAATACTGGGCTATGGGGATACAAGAAGGTAGAGCTGCTGACAGTGACTAGATAGGACTCACTTTCCTTTTGTGAGGACATGCTATGGCAGCCTCAGACACCTCTGTTTAGCTCTGTAATGAATGATAGCTGTTGGTGACACCTCAGGGAAGTCTTAGATAAACATTTCTCCAGAAACCTTTCTGTTTTCTCAGTAGTTGCTGGTTTCCCTCCTGAGGAGCTTATCCTTGTTTGCATCATCTCCAGATCATCCAGCTGGGAAGCAGGCAGCCGGTCCCTTGACCCCTGTGGGACCAGGGATGAGAGGGCAGCCAAGGGGCTTGTCCTTTCCCTCCCCGAGGAGGAGGAGAGCACTTCTCCTCCCTGTGTAGTGGTGAAGGCAACTCGTCATGAATATGTGTTGCACATCAGATGGAGAAAGGAAAGAGCCACCCTCCTGTATCCGCCTCCAAGTCTAACATCCATCATGTACGTGCCTTTTGTATGCCTGTCTGCTCATCTCCGTTTTCCAGGGGGCCATATTGGCAAGTGGCTGTTACAAATCATTATGTCCTCTCATTGCAGAACCTCAAATCACTTTGGAGAAAAGACACAGAAGTTTTCCTGGGAAGCCGGAAAATATTTTCATTTGAGAAACAAGACTGCTGAAGATGCTGCAGAACCAGTGGTGATCTGGGTTGGGGCATTGCTCCCGGTTCCCTTGCTGAAGCCATCAGACAACATCACTCCATCCAGAGGAGGAGCCAGGGCTTTGAGCTCTGTTCTCACCGCTCATCCCCTCACTGTCTTGCTCAGCAGCCACCTCTTCATCCTCCTTAGTATTCTGTATTACAGGCACTCTCTACTTGCCTGACTTTGTATGAGTCTTCATTTTACATAAAGCTTGATCTGCCTGTAACCCTGGCTGCTTTGCTTCATTTGCTGCATTGTAGGGTCAGCTCCATCCTGAACCACAGCATGAAAGAAAATCTGCTTTGGAAACAGCAAAGCGAGCAAGCCTTCTCTTGTTACTCTTGTTTCTTGGCTGCTGCTGAGGGAATGTGATACCCTTCCAAAACTCTGCTTCCCAAATTCTGCTTGGGAGCCCAAGTGAAGCTCTGAACCACTTCATTTTGGAAAGAAGAACTCTCCACCAGCTCTTGAGGAAGAACATAATGTAAGGGTTGACTGCTGCTGAATGTCAGTGCCAGTGATGGAAGGCTGAATAGATGGCTCAGCTGTTGTCATGGTTCTGTTGAGTTTGTGAGTTTCCCTGGTGGGATAACTCAATTTTTAAGGTTTTGAAACTTATTTTTTGTTTTGGTTCCTTGATAGACAAAGCTGGTCTGACAGAAGTGAGGTGGGCAGCAAGGTGATATGAGCCTTCAGCTGTAGGTATCTCACAAGCCCTCAGGGGTGGTCACAGGCTGTCATCACTGCCCTCTTTAATTTGGCTAGGTTCACAGGCCCTGACTTTGGCACCTGTAATGAATGATCTACATTTATCCTTTTGGAAACCTAGGGAAAGTCCCAGAGCTGCAGCAGAGATTAAATTTCTTGCAGGGAGAAGCTGAAAAGTATACTTGTCCCTTAAAGGATGAAAAAGTATCTTTTGGGAGCCTTTCTGTTTCATAAACGAGTGGATGAGAGGGGTCAGAGAGCTCCTAGTGCCTGCGGATGACTGTGGCCTTCAGCTTGCTGTTGGTTGTTAAAAATATTATCCCAGATGTATTAATACAACCAGACTGGATTGCATCTGAGCTGAACATTGTGAGCCTAAGGCAGGACATAAATATAGAAGCAAAACAGCCTGACATAAGAGTCATCTGTCCTCTTCTACACAAGAAGTGAAGGGGAAAGAGAGGGAACTTACTCTGTTGCAATTTTTAGACACATCCAGGCATTAGCCTGAGCCTCAGAGCGCGCCTGCACTGAGGTCCTGAGGCACAGAAGACCCCTGCCTATCCCTCGCTCAGCCCCTGGCGTGCTGTGCCCCAGGACTGTGCACTCAGCACATTTTTAACCTGGGGTTAGATTTGCCTAGACAAGGTCTGCAATCAGGAATGACTATTTGTTTGATGTGTTTGCCTAACAGGATTACCCTTATCATAATGATATAGCAACCTGGCCTTGGCAGAGCAAACCTCAAGGGCTTGAGAGGTCAGACCTTTGCCTCCCTTGCCCCAAATGTGCACAGCGTAGCTGTCTCTGTTATCGTGCAATATCCAGCTGGTACTTTGGTTGGCATTCAGCGCTTTTGGAAACAGCACTTGTACCCTGTACCACTGCCTGCTGACATCACGCTTGGTGTTTTTCTCTCCACACCTGGAAAAAAAGTATGCCATAATATTCAAAGATTAGAAGAACAATGTGGTGTTCTACAATTAGAGAATGAGATGGCTTCCCTGTTGGGAATTGCTCTGAGCAGGTGCCTGATTCAATTCATTGTGAATTTGTTGCCCACTGGTTCTCTAAGAATAGAGCTATAGGTAATGAACCAACGAGGTGTCTGCTTTTTGCATTGTATATCATGAACGTGTCTAAAATAATTACAAATTAGTCTGTTTGTCTATAAAATTTTATCTGTGATTGTTATCAGAGTTTGCTGATTTAAAAGACTCAAAGGCGGCATAGGATGAAAGCTCCATTTTCTGGCAGATAAGTAGGATAAAGACTTGGATGAAGCAGAGCTTGACTCTGCTCATGATCAGCACTCAGGTTTGTCCACCTGTTTCTTGCCAGGGTAGGAGACACATCCTTAATCCCAGGTGTGGTCGTTTTAACCCCAGCATTTCTCAGGCCAGCTGGCCTGGCCTTACCACTTCCCCTGGCTATTTGTGGAAAAAGAAATTGCTGCTCGCTCTTTGTTGGCTCCAAAACAAGCAGGATCCTCTATTTATAATGCACTGTAATTGGCTTGAATTATATTTGTGGTTCTCAAGGGTTAAGGGCCCCAGGACTGCTGGTGCAGCAGCAGCCTAATTCCAGGGAATGCTACTGGGGATGCTGAGACAACCAAGGATAAAGCCAGGGGATGCATATGTACATTGTGTAAGCCATACATTCACAGGTTCCTGTTTTCTGGAGCAGGCTGTACTTATCAGGGCTGTGTAGACCCCCTTCTCTAGATGAGGTCTGGGGGAATGGATCCTCTGCAGGGCAAGGCAGAGAGAAATCTTCCTGCTTCAGCAGCATCATCGTGGAGATGCTCGTGTAGCCACAGGGAATGTTACCTTAGCCATCCTTTTTCCCCTGCCCAAGACTCTTATAGGTGTTATATGAGCAGGGCTCTGTGACTCAGAAATGACTGGTTCAAATATCAGGCCTAAATGATTTGAGATTACCTGTGATTAGTGTATATTTAATTTTGGTGGCGCGTGTGGCTGTTCATGCCCTGCTGTTCTGAGTGAAACTGTTCTGACCTCATAGCTCGCTGCAGGACAAACTCCTTCTATCCAAGGAAAAGCAAAGCAGCCACCTCACTTTTCTTTAGAAGCTGGTACATGTAGTACAATGCTTACCCAAGGGTTGGGTTTGATCTGGGTTTTCTGTAAGAAATCCCTTTGCCATTTGACTTTTAAAACATGATAGGTATATGGCCAAGCAGAAAGATTAAAAAAAAAAGAATTGGCTAATGCTTTGCATATCTTTGAGGACTTATTTTTATTCCCATTTGTTCATTCTCTCCACTCTTGGCTGCTGCTGGGTCTGTTAAAATAACAAACAGCAATGAGGAAAGAGGGCAGCTCTGTCATGAGCCTCCTTTGGTGGGAAGCAACTGCATTACAACAGTTAACTCTAACGGCAGCCACTGCCTCAATAGGCTGATGTTCATCTGTTGTGCACATCCCAATAGGAAACTTGTTTTTTTTCCCGAAGAAGATTGTTTTATCAGTCAAAAGCCTTTTTGCTGCAAAGCGGTGGTTAGAAAGAGACTGTCTTTCATTTTGTAAAACATAGTCAGAAGTCTTCTGGCTCTGCTGCCAAGAAAACCCTCCTGGGTCTGATGATGAGGCCTTTATAATATGTATGGTTTCTCTGTAATTATTTTCTAATGAAATTTTCAAATTCGAGTGTAATCAAGGGGTTAGACCATAACAAATTTACAGCAGGGTTTTTCAGTTTGCTTTTTCTAACTCAGGAGCTATCCTCTATATAGGGGTGGTAAGATAATTTTGTGCACATAATGGCATCTAAAATCACAGTGGCAATGCCTTTTACCTGCAGGGTTTGGCACTGGCATCATTTTACACAATTCTCCATTTGGAAGTATATCTTTTGCACTGAAATTATTGTAACTGCCTGATCAGCTTTGTCCATTAGTGTGTCTTTTCATAGCTTAGTTAGTAGCTGGCAGATAAGGGTGCAGGTCCCCTTGCCAGGATTGCCCTCAGCTCCTGCAAAGGCATTTTAGTGGAATGGCAGGGCTGATCATAGAATCATAGGATGGTTTGATTTGGAAAGGACCTTAAAGCCCATCCAGTTCCAACCCCCCTGCCATGAGCAGAGACACCTCCCACCAGACCAGGCTGCTCAAGGCCCCATCCAACCTGGCCTTGAACACTTCCAGGGAGAGGACATCCACAGCTTCCCTGGGCAACCTGTGCCGCTGCCTCACCACCCTCATTGTGAAGAATTTCTTACTAATGTCTAATCTAAATCTCCCCCCTTCCAATTTAAAGCCATTCCCCCTCATCCTATTGCTACAAGCCCTTGTATAAAGCTCCTCCCCAGCTTTCTTTTCAGTTCCCTTCAGGTACTGGAAGGCCTCTATAAGACTTCTCCAGGCTGAACGACCCCAGATGCTCCATCTCTCTGATCATCTTTGTAGCCCTCCTCTGGACCTGTTCTAACAGTTCCATATCCTTCTTATGTTGGGGATGATGTTTCAAGGTGTTGCTGGTCTGTTGTGACAATCTTTGCTATACCCTGTGCCTCCAGCCCAGAAAACAGTAATAAAAAAAAAAAGCTAAAAGATGATATAAGGTAACGGGGAGATGAGATGCCTGGCAAAAACAAGCCAGGTATAAATAGTGAGGCTGGTATAAATAGTGAGGCTGAGAAACACCCGAGCTCAGCTGCTAAGCATGGCAGAAAGGTCGGCTTGCTCCCTGCTGCTATGTGAGCTGTGCAGGGTGAGGGCAGGGGTCCCAGGGGGTTACTCCACCTCGACTTTGCTCCTTGGACCGTTCCTACAGCCTGGATGCTTGGATTGGAATGGGCTCAGCAGGCTCACCATCACCTTCCTTTTTGGCAGTGGGGCGGCCCGCGACGAGGCTGGAACAGCAGCCACCGTTGACATGAACAACGTGTTTGGAGCACACGTGGGTGTTTTATTGCAGCTTGTCTGTACCCTACGCATGTCAATATGGTCCATCGTGGGCAAGCGTTGTTTGATGGGCTCTTGGGAGCGCTGTTGTTTGGCAGCTCATCCGGAGCTGGGTATGGCAGCATCTTCTGAAGTGCCTGACAATGTGGGTGGGAATTCTGCTTCAATGACATGGGATTTTTTACTAAATCCAATAGGAAGGCAGGTAACACAAACAGGAGGAAATGTCTATGTATGGTGAGTTACACACTTCTCCAGGCTCTGGGAATGTGTATGAACAATGAAACTTTCTAGCAATTATAGCTCATGCTAAGAAGCGTTTCAGGAGCCAGACAAAATACTCAGGCTCCCCTAATCACATCTCTGCTTTGTTGCCACCAGCCTTTAGCCCCACTCTTCCTCTCAGACCAGCAATGACAGAATAAGAAGTGCCTGTGTCCCAATTTGCAGCCAGCTGTTTCATCTCAAACTACTGAGGAACGTGGGTCTGGGCTAATACATCAGTGTAGTGTGATGAAGGGATGTAGGTTTTGATGTAATGTCTATGCTCAGGGGAGGTCATGCTGTTGAGTTGGGGTTTTTTTCAAATGGTGTCAACATTTGTGTTCTCTTATAGCTGTGATCCCATTGAGACTGCAGGAAACATAAGAATTCATGTCAGTTTACCCTGAAAATCTTGCTGCTGTTTCTCAGGCACAAGTAGTCCCAAACACAGGCTGCTCTTGCAGTTCATGTGTTCTGTGGAGCAGAAAGAAAAACACTTTGGAAAGGATTCAGGCACCTTTCTCTGTTGTCTGGTGATAAGTGCCTGATAAGAGTTCAAGGTCTTTGCTTGCTTGTATAGAATAAAAGCAGCTTTTCTTAAGTTGCTGCTGGCATTCATGGGCTCCCTGAGAGTGCTGGTCTGTTATTCCCAATGTCTGGGCTGTTCTCTGTGAATATGATAAGGTTGTGCTTTGTGGGTTGCAGTTTGTTCTACATCAGAGGTGACCTTCCAGGTTTCCAGTCTCTGGCATGTTTCTGTGGCCATGCCATCCAAGCATTTGGGATAAGCTGGACGTTGGGACTTCACAGAAGGAGCGTGGGATGGTGGCACAAGCCCACTGCAGCTCATAGCCCACTGCAGTGGTCCCTGGAAGCAAGCCAATGATGTCTGCTGTTTTAGAACCATCATTAGGTTTCAGAGTTGACACCATGTGGAGATGTAAAGATACAGCAAGCCTCTTGGTGCTCCTGCTTCCAGCTTTTTTTCATCTGGGGAAGGTGAGACTGGTTCTCTGATGCTTGCTTTGTGCTCTTAAAGACTAAGTTTGTTGGAGGGCTGGAGGAGGAACACTCCTCCCAGGTAGTGCTGTGAAGTGAGGTGGGTTCAGAGCAGCAGAATGCAACATTCAGGCCTGCTCCTGGGGCTCCGGTGGGCTGAACGAGTTGCCAGGAGCTGAATTTGTGTTGCCTGCAGTGGTGAGGACTGAGCTGTGTCTACTCTGCTCTCCTGCCTTCTATCCCTACTCTCATGGGACTTCTTGGCTCCATTTGCCTGATGCTGTGGATAACTTCCCAAAGCTGAAGCCTCAGCTGACTTTGTTTCTGCAAAGGTCTGTTAGTCATTTCCCACCTAACAAACAAACATTTTGGAGACACCGGAGAAGCTGAGCCACCAAGAGGACAAAACTCCTTTGCTTTCAAAGTAGCTCATTCATCAGTGAGTTTTGTTGCACAACAACCCGGCTACTGATGAACAAAATCCCCCATCTGCTTATTGTATAGGGAGCAGGAAAACACAATTCTTGTGCAGGCCGGACTTTTAGTCTTCAGTTTGAGTTCCACTTAAGAAGTATTATAGATGAGGTGGTTTTGTTCTGATAATTTTTTTCTTGTTTTTAAAATACAATTTTTTATTTTTATCTATTTCTTTATTTAGTAATCCTCTTTCTTTTGCAGTGAGGCCTAGGTCTGTCTCACTGCTTTTCTGCTGATGAGCCCATGCTGTTTTGAGATCTTCCCTTCTTCCTTACATCCAGACTCCCCAGGTTTCTTGGAGGACACTTGCTTTGGCAGGACAACAGGGATCAGAGGCATGGTGGTTGCTGAAGACTGAAGACAAACAATTCAAATCAATCCTTGTAAAAGGAGGAATCTGTTCACCCATGTTTCACTGCTCTCTGCTTTTGGCACTTTTCTGACTTTCATTTCCACTTGTGTGCCCTGCTTGGAGGTGTGGAATCACACATTCCTCCTGCTAACCCGGACAGGGAACTGGTGGCCTGGCACGTGGTTCCACGCTGACATGTTTCTTGAAAATCCAATGTGACTGAGGACATGCACAGCTTGGGGGTGAATTATTGCCAGGTCTCCTGGAGCACTGCCAAGCAGCCCTGGAAATGGCCCCGGGGAACAGTGCTCTTGCAAATGATCAGCCAGCCTTTTCCTGGAAGAACTCCTCAGAAGAAAACGTTTGTAAGGCTTAAAGGGGAAAATCGCTTCACCAAAAAAATCCCACAGAGAGGGTCAAGTATTATAAAAACAGTGGGTAGTGTTTATATCAATTTTTAACAGCATTTTGGACTTCTTAGTTAAGAGATTTATTCTTGATTCATTACAAAAAAAAAGAGCCCAACTTATTATTTACCTAAATGCTTTATTGCGAGGAGTAGAGGCTGCAAGCGTGAGAGGTGTGGGGCTGAGCTGGAGCTCCTGGGTCTCACGTCTCGGCAGAGCCTGTGGCTGCTGGCCCTGCTCTGCCCATGGGTGCTGCACTGGCATAGGAGCACCGGGCGGCAGCACAGCTCCTGCCCTCCGCCAGCCCTGTAAAAACTCCTGATAAATTGAAGCCAAAACCAAAGTGCAGTTGGCTTCTGGGGACAGACTTGCCACCATTTTTTAAATTTTCTCAACTCAGCAGAATGTCCCCCCTAGATCTCCATCAGCATTGCACTGTCCTGCCTATCTGTCCTGGGAAATGCGTGTGGCATCCTCGGGCTGGCCCTGGGAGATGCACGGGCTCCCATGGTGGCACAGAGGCAGCAGTGCAGTGGGTTGGGACCTGACCTAGGAATTAGCGTAACTGCCATTTAAGCTGCTGGGGTCTGCTTCAAGACTCTGCATGAGCCAAGTGGTCTCTGAACTGGGATGCTTTCTAGAACACTGGTGCATCACTCTGTTACACAGGCCTTTTAGGTTTACTGTGCTTCGTTAGGAGTTAGAAAACATTTTCTGCTTGACTTCCCCTCTGCAGAAATGGCCTCGCTCTGTGTCTGTGAGGCAGATTCTGACGTTCAAGTTGGGTATCTCAGTGACATTTAGTCAGGCACAAAAATCATGCAATCTGAGAAAAGAAAAATAATAATTTTAGCTACTGTACCCCAAATGCCAGATTCTGCCTGTCTTTTTAAATATTATTATTTTATTTTTATTTTTATGGCTCACTTTCCTAAGCTATTTAAAACTAGGAGAACCAGAAGGTTCCTATAATTAACTTGGGACTATGGTATAAATCACCAAGGCTCCTGGTGGAGTTTCCTCTCCACCAAGCTGCCTTGTTCCACTTGCCTTGCTGCAGCAGCAAGTGTATCTGCAGCCAAAGGTTACCCCCTGCAGTACATCTAAAGCTACTGCAGGTATAACGTGATCTGGTTTTCATTTATCGGTGTTGATTTTCATGTTAAAAAAAAAAAGGGGGGGAGGGCCAGAAAAAAGCAGCTTGCTCCACTAAAATCCAGAGTGAATTCTTCTGGCTACAGCAAACGCAGGTAGGGTTGTAATGGAACTGGCAATTACTGGCAATTTTCTTCCTGGGACCCAACTGGGAGAGTTTTTCAAGGAAATGTGTTAGGCCAAGAATCACAGTATAACAACTAATCCACAGGTCAGCTCCAGCTGCAGTTTTGCCCCTCACCTATGACCAGACACGAACAAATAAGGTGCTAAAAATTCACATTTTTCAAGGCAGAACTGGGCAAGTTAATGGGAAAATCTGCTGAGGGTTGCTAAAGCTACACCACGGCCCAAAGATGAGCTGAAGTATCAAACTGCTGGAGGCAGTGAGGGTCTTTTGGAGAAGCTTTTTGTGGATTCTTTGCTCTTGTAGTGCCCCTCCTCCAGCTCCACGGCTCTTGTTCTCGTGGGCATCTGTGCCAGCACTTCCTGAAGGGGTTTGGGCTTGCTTTTGCTGTAGAGTCTTGCCAAATTTAGGCAAATGCAGCTGAATGTATTTATTGCACAGAGGTCTCAGCTGAAACACCCTTTCCAGCTTTACCTGCTTAGATCTTTTTCCTCAGGAAAATGGATCTCATGAAGAATGTGCTGGCCTTGTGCCTCACCTACACCAAGGACTGCCCATGCATCAGGGGCATTTACCCCTTTATATTGACCTGCCCGTGTCAGGGGTGCAGTGGGGCTTGGCCAGCAGTTGGCAGGGGCCTACAAAGAGATTGGAATGCTTTGTCCCTACTAACATGCACATATAGACCTCCTGAGCTCTTAGCCGCCTGCTGACACAGTGCTCAGTGTGGCACAGCCTGTGTTTTCTCATGTGAAATTCAATAAATTCAGCATTTTCAGGGCCTTGGCATAATCAGGGTTTTCAATCTTATCCTTCATTGCCTTCTAATATACCCTCCTCCCAATTAACTCTGTGTGTTGGGAGAACGCCAAATGCAGGGTAAAAGACTTAGTTTTTCTTTCCCATAATTAAATGTCGTGTTTGCTGCTATGTCTCCCACTCGATTAAGGGTCCACATATGGTCTAAAAGGCTTTTCGGTGAATTAGCGTAAGGTCTGTCAGGACTTGACAGATATTCTCTCTCCTGCTGCCTCTATGCAGCTCGCAAAGAGTGGTGTTGGCCTGGAATGGGCTGTTCCCTTGGCCTTTCATGGGGGGACAGGCTCAGGCGTGGGCAGTGCAGCGAGGATGTGTGCCCACCTCCCCTTTCCTCTTGCCTGAAGCAGCCATGCCTGGAGATGGACCCTGTCACCCTCTGTGCGGCATTGTGTCTGCACCTGGTTTGCTCCTGCAAGAAGCTTCTTGGATATGAGAAGAAACAGCTTTTTACTGCAATCCTGTAAGAAAATGCTTGCAAGACCTCTTCCGTGTGTCCATGCTGCAGGCTAATTGGGATGGCCAGCTGATGAAAGAGTCATTTTTTTAATTACTTCTAAAGAAATACTGGAGAAACATTCCTCAAGCTGGACTCTGGCAACATCTAAAGCACTACAAGTGATGGCAAAAAACTATAGTAGGGTGTTGCTGGCTAATAGATGTGTGAGTTATGGGCTGGGGGTGCAGTGAGTATACTAACTCTACTGGTTCAGGATGAGCTGGAAGTGAGACAATGGCTGGGGTCCTCAGCAGAACATGAGCAACACGATTATCTCAGCTGTCAACCCTATCCTGGGGAATAGCTCATCCCTGCGTGGAGTTGTTTCCCTGAAAACCACTCCCTAAAGCTATCACCCCTGTTGACACCTCTCCCAGGGTTGCTCTGTGCCACCAAGCTCCTGCTGGTATGTACCTGAGCAGTACAATGTTTCAAAGAGGCACCACATTTCTGCTCAGTGTTTCAGCACAGTCCCAGCTCCCGCTGGGATTCTGTCCCTCTAACATCCGGCACCCAGTCCTGCTCTTCACTCTCCAAAAGTTCCTGGAGCCTTCTTCCCTCACTGTGATAGTTAATTTGCTTAATTCTTTAATTTTGCTAGTTCTTTAATTTCACAACTTCAGTTTCGTAACCAAGTTGAGAAGTGGTCTTTCTGAAAAGGGAGGATAGATCGTTATCCTTAGTAAGCTAGGAGAAGGCTTGCTGGTGAGGGAACAGCACTGGCAGATAAACCTAGTATGTGGCCACGAGTCCCAAGCCAACCTTGCCAGGAGGTAGCTCTGCTGCTTGGGAAGGGACCTTGCAGGCTGGGATCTCCAACCACTACTATTTCCCCACCACCTCCTGCAGCCCTCTCTATAGCCTTTGGAAAAACAGCTGTGAAAAGGCAGCCTTTGTTTCCAGCAGTGTTGGGGGAATGGCTCGTGGTGGTACCAATAACCCTGAGAGGCTGCAGTATAACCGGGAGGGTACACAATGAATTATTCACCAGCTGTTTCCTCTCCTTTCAAGATGTTTGCTGTAAAACCAGGGGCCAGAAGTGGTGCATGTGAGAGGTGTAATCAACCACATAGAAGGAGTTTGAGCTTTTGGCTCACTGACTGCTCAGTCCATCCTGGTCACGGGGAACTGGTTGGTGCAAATCTGGGTCTTGTGGGGTTTAAACACAGATGACCCATGAAAGTGTTTTCTTCACTCTCTGGATGCCTCCTGAAGACCTGAAAAATCTGACTTAAAGGAGTGCCAGATCCCCTCAGCTTTGGCAGACTTTAGTAAGAGCGATGCTTTAAACATACAGAGTTGCGTGGCACAGCGTCTCCCAACAACTCAGATCTTGGGACTTTCTGCTTGGGTCCCAGCACCTAATGGCTGTTTACAGCCTCTCCTTGGTGTGTCCCGGTCTCTAAGGTAGGGACAGTGACAGCCCCCTGCTCCTCAGGCAGTTAAAGCAGCTGGTGGAGCTGCAGGAAAGCGCTCATGGACTTTCCTCTGAGGTGCTCTAGGCAAAAGCCTACAAAAAAAATACAAGTCTCTGTGCCTGAATCCAGTGCTAAGAAAAAACAATGCTGAGCTCAAGCTGAGCAAGCACTCCTCAATCTAAGGGCTCTGTGTGTATTTTTATTTCTACCTTTGGCTGGAAACTGTTGGCTAAGATGTGAATAAAAAGCATTGCTGCTTTATTTTGTTTTGGTTTGTTCAAAGCTGGCTATTTGAACTGCCATGAAAAATATGTCTGTTCTTTTCTTTTATAATCTCTTATAAGCTCTTGATTTTAGTCTCTGCTTCCCAGAGCCTATACAATAAATGGATAGAAACATCATAAAAATGAACAAAATCCCCAAACATAGCCAGTTCATATTCTGAGTGTCTTACTAAATGTCTATTTTTTAAAAAATATCTCTCTCCTCACACAAATATGTCAACATTTATAAATCTGTAATTAATTTTAAGGTATTTGAAACAGCCTTATAGTAGAATGACTTTCTAGAAATAGAGCTTTACAATGAAGTGCCAGATGACTGCACTAAAGGATGAGAACGGAGCAGATGTGAGATACTTGGTTTTTTACATGTTGAGAAAAGTTTTACCTTTAGGTAAGCTAAATTAGGTAAAATTGTTCATTTATGTCATGTATTTGGCTTAACATAATATTTCCCCTCTAGATATTCAGCACCCTCGCATACCCAGGAAACAAGAACTCAAACCAGGAATCAGCTGGCCACCTCACCTTCCTCTCCAGCCTCTCACCTTAGCAGTGGGCACCCCAGCCTGCTCTCTGCCAACACCTCCAACTTTACAGACCAACAGCAGAGACCTGAGAGAGGTTACTGGAAAAGGACGGTGTCATCTTGCACTGCCTTGTCTATTTGCACAAAAGCTGTCTCAGAGCTGGAAAGAAAAGACTTTTGTGTCTGCAGTTTCAGAAAGAGGGAATAGTGGAGCAGACATAAAACCAAATGGACAAAGGTGTTCTGTTTCTGTTCCTTGTGCTGAACAGTGATGCACCTCGCATTGAAAACCTGACCTGTGCAGCCAAATCCTATCTGATTCTCTGGCCCTGATGCATGTTGGTGGTGAGAACTACTTCCACCTTCCCAGTTTCCATGCCAGCAAGGTGAAGGCATGAAGTTGCGACTGGTCCAGTCATTCTCCAGCCCCCAGCCAGGTCCTATTCCAAGAAAGAAGAGCAAAATTAAGTTCCACATCCTCCTTCATCATTGCCCCCAGGACAGGAGCATCCTTCACTGGTGTCCTCCTGCTCCCAAGTGTACCTTTGTCATTAAACCAGTGGGTGGCAGCCAGGCTTTCCTTCAGTGTGTCGGGGAAGAGAGGAAAAGTGAGCCTGTCTCCCAAGGGAAGGTGGAAACAGCGGAGTTGGTAAGCAGAAAATCCAGCCCCGACTCTGGCACCCATTCCCTCTGCAAGTGACCTTGGAGGCAGATTAAGGCGTGGCTGTCCCTTTGGTGGAGACTGAGCTGACCCCAAAGCAGGGCTGAGCTCGGGCTGCCCACGATGATGGTGGAAGCACAGTGCTGACACACGTGATTACATTCCTCGCAGTGGGTACAGCAAAGTGTTGCCAGATGATGGACCTTACACAGTCTCAGGGATGCTTTTAGATTTGTTTATTAATAACTCCTTAAGTTTTCATTTCTGGAGACATAAATGTGTATCCCTAAAAGCTTCTGACTGGCAGAGGCCTCATCAGGCTGGGAGTCGGTAAATCAGTGGCTGATTTCAATTCTGTCCAATGTAAAGCTTTGTAATTGATCAATGTGGCCAGAGCCATCCTTGCTCCTATGCCAAAAATCCTGGATGTGTGTGCTCATCACAGTGACAGAATGGGAATAGAACTCTGGAGAAAAGCTGCCTGAGCAAGGCCAGTGCTGGATCAAGCTGGCAAAACTTCAACTGATTTGAATGTAAATTACACCTATTTAGGCCAGGCCTAGGATTTGCCCCTGGCGCAGGCTGGCTCTCTGCAGCTTCACTAAACCAGATCCTTTGGTGCCCCAAAATGCTGTTTGTGGTAAAAGTAAAAGAGCTGAGCAAAATCAGATCATAGTGCCAGCCTGAGCTGTGATTTTGCCTCTGAAAAATTGGAGTTATATAAGCGATTCCCTTTTTTTTGCAATCTAACTTAGATTTTAACCTTTGTTAAAAGCAAACATGGTTAAAGTATGTGCAAAGGATGCAAACACAACTCCCACTGGTGTGCACATGTTCTGTGAATGCTGGCTGAGTCTATTATAAAAGTGTTTTGTTTCGGGATTTAAACTTCCCCCAGATTTAGTACTTTTGGAGTTGAGATTTTGGCTTGCCCAGATGTTCAGTGCAAATGTTGGACTTGATCTTGTTGCTGTCATTTTCTTGAGTGATTTGGGATCTGAGCTTTGTCACATAGTCTTCTCTCTGACCCCAAAAGTCTCTTTGGGCTCTGGACTATGTGAGCCACTGTATTTGGGGCATGTGGGCATGTTGGCAGGGACCCCCAGACTAGACATTTATGTTTCCACTTATCCTAAGGGTCACTTTTAAAAGTTTTTTAGCTGTTGGGTGACTAAATTACAGTATCCAGCCTGGTGGCAGTGTAGGAGGGACGTCAGCAACCTCACTAACTGGAACACACATGCACGTGTGAGTAAGACCAAATACAGCATAATGTCTATCAAGAAGATATTTGCAGGTGACAAATTAGTCTACTGAGACAAAAGCTGCCCCAGTCCCTCTGCAGCTGGTAGGACTGTGTCCCTGTGCCCAGTGCTGCTTCCTCTCCATACTGTGGAAACACGAAAATCATCCAGGGGGAGCTGCCTCATCCTGCCAGCTCAGCATGGATCTGTCAGCTTCAAACATCACTCTGAGCCATTACCTGTTACAAATGCAGCTCCTCCTGGGATCAAAGAGAGCATTGAAAAAGGCTTATCAGAGTTTTGACTCCATCTCCCCTGCTCAGGATAGGACAGCCACACCTGGGAGTGACAGAGGACATAGTTGTGCCCTGCAGAGATCACGCTTCACTACAGAAGTAAATGACATTCTGGGCACTCTTCGATCACTTTTAAGAGTCTTAATAATTTTAAGTCCCAAGCTTGGGCTAAGGTAAAACAAATCACATTTTAGGGAGTCCATAGTCCTTTGTCCATAGACAAAGAGCAGTGGCATTTGTAGTCTGGTGTGACACTCATTGCAAGTATTAATTTGGTCTTATTGCTGGGGGAAATTTCTGGAAAAAGGAATGGTAAGAAGGGAAACAAAAAAATGAAAGCAGAGAAGGAAATTGGAAAGTGAATGCCTTGTCTCCTCATGTGTGTTAGAATCAGTGTCCTTGTCTGCAGCCAGTCTTCACCAGCAGTGGTGAATTGTCTTTGTGTAGATCTCCGTGCTTGAGCATAAAAGGGGAGAGAAGAGCAGTTTTGGAACACAAAACGCAGAAATTAGAGAGTGAAATTTTGCTTTCCTACTGTAGGCAGCCACCGAGCCTCATGTGGAGTAACCCAAGAGCCTGCTGCAGTGAAAAGCAAAATGTAGCAGCAGCAATCTAATCACTTATGAAGCTGGGGAGGGTGTGAAGTCAAGAATTTGATAACAGTATGTTTATGTAGTGTAATCCCATGTTAGTTTTAAAAATGCTTAATCAGGAGTGAAATCAAGGGTTTTCTCACTGCTGGATTTAGTTGATGAGCCTTTCCAAATGGGATAACACAGCAGAGTGCCACATTCATTTGGGACCTGCTCGGAGCGGGTCATGTTAATGAAACATGGATAATGTTTCAGAAAGCATCTCAGAAACAAGACGGTGCACCTCAAACCCAGGCTGCAAGTCCTTGGGCTATTGAATGTCAGGCTTCCTATTCCATTCCAGCTCTAGTTTTCCCCAGCAGGATGGAAGCTGTATGAAACAAGCTATTGGTTACATTAATGCATAGCTGGTCTCTGCTTTCAGGGCCTAAGAAACTCCATTAAAGAACCAGTGCAAGTTGTGGTGTAGAATATACACTGTGCTGAACTGGTGGGCACTGGTTTGGAGGCTACTGGTGCACTCCTCATGTGCAAAGGCTGTCACAGGATGCATGACTCATACTTAATGGGCCTTCAACAGTTTCTGTTAATGTTGCAGTCCCAAATGGCTTGTGAAAGGCCCATCAGGAGAAGTCCCATGGTGGGCAGTCCATGCACAGCCTCCTGGGGGAGGATGCCCACTCAGGGACCACATTTGCTCTTGTCTGACTCTGCCTGACTTGGCATCCTTTCCCCAAGGTGAGAGAAAGGCTCACATACGTTGGGAGAACTTTTTTGAGAATCCTTTGGCACTGAGGAAATCATAGAATCATAAGGTTGGAAAAAACCTCTGAGATCATCAAGTCCAACCGTACCCGTCCCCTTCCTAAACCATATTCCTAAGAAACTCATCCACCCACCTTTTAAACACCTCCAGGGATGGCGACTCAGCCACCTCCCTGGGCAGCTGTTTCAATGCCTGATCACCCTTTCAGCGAAAACCTTTTTCCTGACGTCCAGTCTAAACCTCCCCTGGCACAACTTGTGGCCATTTCCTCTAGTCCTATCTCCTGTCACGTGTGAGAAGAGACCAGCACCCACCTCGCCACAACCTCCTTTCAGGCAGTTCTAGACAGTGATGAGGTCTCTCCTCAGCCTCCTCTTCTCCAAGCTAAACAACCCCAGTTCCCTCAGCCGCTCTTCATAGGACTTGTTCTCCAGCCCCTTCATCAGCCTCGTTGCCCTTCTCTGGACGCGCTCCAGCACCTCAATGTCCATCTTGTACTGAGGGGCCCAGAACTGAACACAGTACTCGAGGTGCAGCCTCACCAGTGCTGAGTACAGGGGCACAATCACTTCCCTGGTCCTGCTGGTCACACTGTTTCTGATACAGGCCAAGATACCATTGGCCACCTGGGCACACTGCTGGCTCATACTCAGCTGGCCGTCAATCAACACCCTCAAGTCCTTCTCTGCCAGGCAGCTCTTCAGCTAGTCTTCCCCAAGCCTGTAACGCTGCGTGGATTTGTTGTGTCCCAAGTGCAGGACTCAGCACTTGGTCTTGTTGAACCTCAAATCCCCCTGGTTTCCACCAGCGGAGTTCAGGATAGCCTTGGTAGCAAATGAGGTCTTCCCAGCCCATTCTTTAGGATGAATTTGATAGAGGCATCTCACGTACGGTGCTGTGTAATCGAATCTGGGCTTTTTCTCTGTGACACAGATCTCATTTTACCTGCCTCTCTTCTACTCAGCAGCAGCTCAAGGAACCAGCCATGTCTTACATTGAGCCCTTCCTTGAAGTCAGCAGTGTTTCCGCAGCTTTCAGCCACAGATCTGAGCTCACTGATAACTCACAGCTTCCAAGGACCACCCCCCATGTGTGTTGTCTTCTCTGTCCCTTTTGAAACAGAGTTACGAACAGAGAAGGAAATAGAGTTAGTGATAATGATGACAGAGTCTATCACAAACGGAATGAATCAGCAGAAGCTCTGTTTTCAGTTAGTTATGTTCAATAAACCACACTTTCAGGGCTGATTTTTTCCTTGTTCGGTTCCCATCAGGTGCTCAAATCAGATGCAATACTTCACAAACATAGATTTCCACCTCCTGTGCAAAACCAGTGAGATGAATAGTTTTAGCACAGCTGGTTCTTGTAATACTGTTCTGGTTTCAAATATCCAAGGAAGCTTTTAGAGCCCTAGGTCCTTATTCCTGGTATTTAAGTCAAACTTTAGCTGTTATTTTAAGTTCTGTCCCATAGCTCAACTTGTAACTTACAATATTGCCTTAGAAAGGCTTAGGAAAATGAAGAAATTAAAGAAGCACTCCCAAATACATTATCTTTAAATAATTTGTGATTCTAAAATTAGATAATTTGAGTCCGGTGTTATCTTTAAGTGCTGGAAACACAGCTGCTAATGTAAAAAATAAGTATTCACAATAAGGCCCCTTTTAAACAAACAATACTAAGTAGGAGCTGACCAATATTAAAACAGCTTGAAAAAGCCCTGTGACACAAAGGAAAATAGAAGGCGCGAGCGCAACTCAGCCTGATTTCTGTCTGGTCCTGCAGGATGCTGGTTGAGCACAGACCCAGACCCAAAGCAGCTTGCTTTTATTTAGACAGAAAAAGGCCTCTCAATAACCTATAGCTCCTGCAGGCTGACCTTCAGGTGGTTAGCTATTTAATGCTGGCTATAGGGGGCACCTAGAGTTTGTGGGGTCTGGTTTGGGAGTTTCAGAGAGGAGGTGCTGCTTTGGGGCATTGCTCTTTGCTGGTATGTCCAGTAGGGGTCTGGTAGTCCTGGAAAACAGGCTGCTTATTCTTAAGCTTTATACTTAGTCTAAAGGGGGTCCTTCTCTGCCTAAGAAGATGAAGGTGGGCTCCAGCCTCCCTGGAGGGTGTAAGAGCTGGGCTGGGGCTAATGAGGCTCATGTGTGTTTTGGAGGATGGAGGAGTGAAGCCTGTGTAATATTCAAGGGTTGGAGAACCTCGGCGAGTTCAGTGTGGGCTGCTCCTTTGTGTGGGAAAATCTGCCTATTTGAGGTACTCAGAGCTGGGACCCAAGGAGCAGAAAGGGGGGTCCTAGGTGGGTGGGGCAGCCAATTGGCTGCATGAGGCTGGAGGAAGGCATATCAGCAGGCAGTTGGCCACAGGAACATCTTGAAAGATCCCTTACAATAACTAGTCAGTGTTCCTAAGGTGTTGTACACGGGAGCAACAGTCACTGCGCTGGCTCTGGGTCTCTCTGGCCGCAGTAATTATTTCTCCCAGAAGTATCATCTTGCCATTTCAGATGTGTCGCTTTAGGCTGATTTGTAGCATGGTCCGGCCCTTCCAACAGCGACTGAACATTAACAGCTGATGGCTTAACAGTAATATGCTTAGTGTAATAAGATTTATTATTTTAAATGCCTGATTAAGAGCCCTAGGGACCAGAATCCCCCTTCTCGCAGGGGCACCAGCAAGTGCCCTGGCACCAGTGGCTGAAGTTTCCCTTCCTCTAGCAGCTGCTGGTGCCCACCTCACCCCTGCATCCAGTCTCCTTTTAGGTGTAAAAAGGCATTTTGTTCTGTTCCTACCACTCTTCGCACTGGTTGAATCAGGGACTCCTCTGACATGGCTTTCTGCCCTTTGAGCTGGATGGCCATTGCTGAGTTGCTTTGTCCTGGCTAGGAAAAAGGCTGTGCTTGAGGCTACGTGGGGCTGTTGGGCGCAGACCTTTGCATCCAAGCAGCTGTGCTCACAGAGGGAGTGGTGTTACAAAGCACCTGTGCATTGCAAAATTAGCCCTACATGTGATGGTGCTGAGTGTGATATGCCCCAGGCAGGGGGAACAGGCTCAGAGTGAGGTGGGAAGGAAAATAAGGAAAATATGTTTCTACTTGTAGCAGCTCAGCCTACAAGTTCCCAGACAAAACACAAATTTCAGCTTGGAGATAAAGTGTATTTTACTAGATATCTTCAACTATATATTCAAACCGTACCAGAGAGTCAGACCAGGAATTTAGAAGAGAATTGAATCTGAATATTTAACCACCAATTCTCCAGAGGGAAATTTTCTCAACTTGTCTGATCCTCCAAGGAGATGGTATTCCCAAAGAACTAATTTTGTAACTAATGATTAGACGAAAGAAGACTCTATTGATGGTTTAGAACACCTAACTTGGCACGAGTTGAGCACATATGAAATTTGTCATCAGTAATAATGAAAAGATTGTTTGAAACGTTCATTGAATGTGCCTTTTTTTTTTAACTAGGAATGCACTTGTAATTAAAACTGCTTCAATCAGCGAGGCTGGTAAAAGGTGATTATTCCCTCTGTAACTTATATCAAAGGGGACGATCTACTTTTGGAATAAAAGGAAATGCTATAGAAGAACTTTTGCAGAAGCTGATGGAAGTTGTCACAACGTGGGAGTGACAGAAAAGTTGCCAAATGTCTTGGAAACACAGGCAGCTACTTCTGGGAAAGTGGATGGCTAAGGGCTAACAGGAAGGCAACTGCTTGATTCCAAATTGGGGTTCAACATGCCAAAAAGCATGAATCTGCTGAATTCTCTCTCTGTCAATTCTGAACCTCTTAGAAACCTTGCCCTTGGGATGCTCTGTCTCAGGTAAATGTTACGCCCATCTGGCACCAGCAGAATGGCTGAGCAGATCGAGGATGATTTATTGTTTATTATTAGTATATGTTGGAAAATACACTAATTTCCCAGTACAGTCCACCCTGGCAAGTAGAGGAGTATTGAGAGCAGCTTTGGGCTGGGGTGGATGAAGGAGTTGGGGAGAAATGGGCTGGAGAAGAGGAGGGGCCTGCTGGGGAGAGGTGCTGTTCTCTCAATGGATGGACTTCTGAGAAGAGGAGAAAGGGGCTCTGCCTTCCCCCTCACTCAGCAGGAGTGGATGTGCTGGTCCAGCAGTCTGGACCACTGGGTACCTGCAATGCCCATGACTGTCCCCAGAGGGGCATGAGGTGTCCATCAAGGAGCAATAGTGAATGAGGAACCAGAGGGTCAAGCACTGCTGCTTTTCCTTCAGCCCTTGGCAATGGGGTGTGATGTCATTGCCAAAAAGGAAGAGTTGTCCTGGGCCAGCCACAGGACTAAATCAGTTCCCAGCACAGCAAGGGAGCTTCAGAAGTGGAGAGATGCTTGAAATGAGTTATTGCCAGGTAAGCGTTTGTTGGCAGATGACTGGGAGGACCGGAGTAGAAGTGTTACAAAGGGATAGGAGTAAAACTGGGAAAAAAAGTGGGAAAGAGAAGGATCTAACTAATGGGCCTGTGTCTGAGGGTCATAGGAGATGTGCTGTAGAGCCTGACAGTGTATCCTCACCAAAGATGGGTGATCGGCTGCTTCCTGCTGCCTAGCAGAAGGGGCTTGTGCAATTCAGTCCAGTGTCCTGCACAGCATCTGCTACCCTTTGAAATACGGTAAATTAGGTCAACAAGACATGCTATAGATAGCTTATTTATAATATTTTCTTGCATCTATGTGTTGGCTGAGCAAAGCTTGCACAGCCTTGTGAACTGGGTGAGTGTATGCAGGTACTCAGGAGATATTACAGAAATGTCAACTGTTGGCAGAGCAACACAAGCAGAAACTTTGGAGAAAAGAAGAGTACTGTTTACCTCCTCAGCTCGTCTCAGCAGGGGCAGCTGGGCTGTTGTCTGCTGATGTAGGTCTGGAGGAAGGAGCACGGTAACCTTCTGTGCACTGAACTCCTTTTCCTTTCCTTCCCCACCTTGGAAGGTGTTGGTGCTGCTCTGGGCGTGTCCTGCAAGGGCTGGGTAGACCTCTGGTGATAGGACCACTCCTGCAGGGCCTTCACATGTGAGCCATGTTTGGTAGGAGCACAGAAAGAGGAACCAAACCCAAAAGCACCTATGAACACCATGTGCCCAGTCCTCACTGTATGTTGGTGTCGCATAGAGACTCCTGAAACTCCTGCATGGAGGGATGTCAGCTAACTGGTTGAGGTGGATCAACAGAGGGGGATGGCTTTTGTGCTGCCCGCTGCATGTGGGTTTCTGCTTCCTTGTCCTGCTGGGGTGCAGCAATCTGCCCTGCATCCTGACAGGTGTTGCTGGCTGGGAGAAATGGGGATCTGTGTGCAATCAGCAAACCTGCCCTGCCCTGTGGTTGGTGATGCCTAGAGTCACCCCAGAAAGAGTGTGGGGAATGTCCTTACGTAGGGGTGAGTGCCCGAGGTGGATGCCAGTCCCAGGAGGCTCCAGTCATCATCTGAGCCCAGATGAGCTTCCCTCAGCAAATGCTCACACTGGATGACTCTGCGGCGCAGTCAAGCGGTGGCAGCCAGCCAGCCCCACAAACCGCAAAGCAACAGAAACTTTAAACAGAAGCTGCTGAACAGCACCAAGGGGGAGGCCTGCAAAGGGCCCAAAGAACTCTGCTTGGGCTCATATCTTCAAGTCTAAGTGGGACAATGCCCCAGCCCAACACGGCCCCAAACTGTTGGTGTGACTGGTGGCATCCTGGGGTGGGTGAAACCTGCTAGGGAGCACGGGGTGAGGCTGGTCTGTGCTGACCTGTAAGGCAAAAATTATAGAATTGCTTGGTTGGAAGAGACCTTTGAGTTTGAATCCAACCACTCTTGTCCACTAGTAAACCAGATCCTTGAGAAACTTGTCTACCCATATTTTAAACACCTCCAGGGATGGTGACTCCACCACCTCTCCGGGCAGCCTCTTCCAGTGCCTGACCACCCTTTCAGTGAATAAATTTTCCTAATGTCTAATCTGAACTGCACCTGGTGCAACTTGAAGCCATTTCCTCTTGTTTTATCACCTGTCACTTGGGAGAAGAGACCTTGCTACAGTCTCCTTTCAGACAGTTGTAGACAGTGATGATGTCTCCCCTCAGCCTCTCCAGGCTAAACAACCCCAGTTTCCTCAGCTGCTCCTTATAAAACCTGTTCTTCAGCCCCTCCACCAGCTTTGTTGCCCATTTCTGGACACGCTCCAGCACCTCAATGCCCTTCTTGTACTGAGAGGCCCAGAACTGAACATAGCATTTGAGGTGCTGAGCACAGGGGCACACTTCCCTGGTCCTGCTGGCCATGCTGTTTGTGACACAGGCCAAGATGCTACCAGCTTTCTTTGCCACCTGGGCCACTGCTGGCTCACATTCAGCCGGGTGTCAACCAACACCCCCAGGTCCTTTTCTGCCAGGCAGCTCTTCAGCCACTCTTCCCCAAGCCTGTAGTGCTGCACGGGGTTGTTGTGACTCAAGTGCAGGACCTGGCACTTGGCCTTCTTGAACCTCATACTGTTGGTCTCAGCCCATTGATGCAGCCTGTCCAGATCGAAAAGAGCCAGGTTTCTTTTCGCTTTAGCTGCAGTGTTTTGCGAGGTCTCCTGTGTTTTTCATGGGCCCCATGGAAGTTTCCTCTGTGGCTCTGCCCTGCAAGGGCCAGTAGGGATTTACCCTGAAAGCTCCTGGGAAAAGGGGCTGCTCCAGTCTCCCCTGAGATTTTTGGGGTGCCTGTGTCTCAAGACTGAACCACAGTTTAAGGGCTTGGGCCCAGCCTTGGGATGTAGGATGGCTGTTCTTCACTGGCAAGGTCGGCAGCTTCCAGCCATGCTACCCTTATTTCCAAAGTGACAGGCTGTTGTCCTGATAGTTCATGGGTTGTGCAAGATGCTTTGAAATCTTGCTGTAAGTGAGGCTATTTGATCTCATTTTTCTCATCAGATGCCAGTGCAGGAGTGATGCAATTAGCATGCTGGCAGGCTGGAACAGCTTGTCACTTCTTCATTCCTAACCTGTTGCCTTGGTTGAGTAGTTGGTGTTTCTCTCCCAAAAGCATCTGTATTTTAGAGGCTGGTAACTGTTGCTTAAATTCCTCCCTCCTGAGAGGAGAAACATCTCTCTAAGGCATCTCTTTTTGCTTGTTCATAAAAAATGGAGCAGCCTGTTGATAACGCAGGTGTCAGCCCTGGGTGCAAAGGGGACCCAGATGGTGCGTAAAAGCCCCTGGCTTTGTCCCGTGGCATGGCTACAAACTGCTCTCATCGTCTCCATAAATCCTGCTTTGCTTTCAACAGAACTAAGCATCACGGAGAGGCAAATGCTTGGCTCTGGTGTTTCTTAGTACATGGTAGCAGCTCCCGGTGCTGGGGAGTTTTGATATCCCCCAAGTTCAGCGTTGGGTGCACTGGGGTTGCAGCTGGTTGGATCTTCCTGTCTTCGGGGAGAGGCTCCTCACACATGGAAGGAGCTTGGTTGGGAGCTTCCCTGTTGGATTTGGATTTTCTTTTTTTTTTTTTTTCTTGATCTCCCCAGTCATTGTCATTGCTGGCCGATGGCTTTTTATAAATTCAACTCCACTAGAGGGCAATGTGATCTGACATGGGAAAGGGAGTGAGCCGGTGAGGAAATGCCAAAAAGTGTACATCTGGATGTGATGGTGACTGTGGGCACTGGCCTGGCGTGGGGCAGCGCAAAGGGCTCGGCTCATCCCTGAGTGGACAAGAGCACCTTCTATGTTGCTGCCAACCTGTCCAGTACAAGGCTTGCTGGTTGGTGCAGAGACAGGAGAGAACTTGACAAGCAATGAAATGTCACTGAAAGGGTGGGGGGGAAGCCCAAAGCAACACTAAGCTCTTCTGAAACAGCGTGGAATAGGTAGAGGGATGTGCAACATGCAGAAGTGCTTGTTCCTGTTGTGAATGGAGGAGCCTGCTCCGGACACATCTTTCTCTTTTTACAAGGCAAGTACAAGGGACTTTTTACAAGGACAAGTAGTGACAGGACGAGGGGGAATGGCTTTAAATTGGAAGGGGGAAGATTTAGATCAGACATTAGGAAGAAATTCTTCATAAAGAGTGTGGTAAGGCATTTGCACATGTTGCTCCGGGAAAGTGTGGATGCCAGCTCCCTGGAAGTGTTCAAGGCCAGGCTGGATGGGGCCTTGAGCAGCCTGGTCTCGTGCGAGGTGTCCCTGCCCATGGCAGGGAGGTTGGAACTGGATGATCTTTAAGGTTCCTTCCAACCCAAACCACTCAATCATTCTCATTTTATAACATCATGCTCCTCCTTTTTGAGAATGTTTGTGATGCAGTCTGTGTGGCTTCTGCCGAGGGCCAGGAGAGCAGTAAAAACTGACTTTCATTGTGTTTTTTTTTCTTTTTTAAATTTGCTTTTTAAGGGCATGGATATTAGCTGATGATTAGTGCTTTGTTACACATCACCAGGCACACCAAAACCTGGAGGAATGGGTCAAGAGGGGGACAGAGGCAGGAGGATGCTCCAACCAGGTGACCTGCCCAGCTGTGGGGGTGCACAGGGTGGCTGAGTGAAAAGGTGAGGATGATGGAGTGCCTTCATAAAGAAAAGCCCCAGGCTTTGCCAGCAGCGAGGGCAGACTTGATGTGATAGTTGGGCAGAAGCAGCTGTGATAGTTGGCCAGCAGCTGTGCAGCGTGGCTGTAAAGCGAATACATCTTCAAATACTGCTTGTGGGCTGCAAGCTGATCCCTCCCAAGGGCAGACACTCCCCACCACACATGCTACCTTCTTCCACAGAAGAAGGTCTTCCAGGGCCAAATCCTGTCCCAAATGCTTCATGTCCCAAATGCATCACTTGTCTGTAGGAATCAAATGAGGAAGAAGATGACCCGTGGGAGTCTTTATGTGCTCCAGATATAGTTCGGGGGTTTAAGACCACCTCTCCATACAAATTTCAGGAGTTTGTACTGCAGCAATAGACTCTAAAGCTCCAACAGTGACTCTTGGCTTTGGCACTCTTGTTGTCCCATCAAACCCCCCTGCCTTGGGCTGTCCATGTTGGGCTGACTGCTGTCCTCAGGGAAGGCTGTGGTGCAGTGTGAGCAGTGCTGGGAAGCCCATGGGACCCTGCCTCACTCCATGGCTCTGTGTGGCCAAATACTTCTCCGGTGTAGGGTGGCCCTGGCTTTGCCCCAGGCAGGCTCCCAGGGTAGCTGCAGCGGGGGAAGCAATACACCACAACTGCCCACCCTGCTGGAAACTGGAACCCCTTTAAGTTTATGTGGAACCTGCTGCAAGGTGGCATATAAGTAAAAAAATGTGAATTGCTGACTTCAACATTCTCACACAGGAAAACTGACCTTGGGAGATGATAAAAGACAGCTGCACTGAGGAATTACCTAATGAAGTTTGACGAGTTATTCTAGGTTTTCTTCAGCTTTTGGTAGATGGTCTTCACTGCATTTGCACTGTAGCAGCTCTTTTCTCCTGTCCAACAACTTGGGCACAGGTGAGTGGGACTCAGTGACTCCTTCCAAGGCTGCCAAGAAAGCAAAATTAATTCCAGTTCACTACATGATGTCATTTTGGTTTTTTTCTGTGGTTTATTTATCTTTAAGTTCATCTGCTCCAAACTTGACTATGCAGAAATTTCCACTTCAGCCCAACCTGTGAGATTTGACATGCAGGCTTATTTAAAACCTACAGCTGGAAGAAGCATTTATGGTTCTACCAAAGAGGCAACCTCTCAAACTAAGGCAAAAGTACTAAATTTCAACATAGTCTTATTTCATAATCTCAGGTTCGGCTTTACTGGTATCCAATATTTTATTGCTGTTTGTGGATATAGGGCACTTGAATCCCCCTTTTCTTTTTGTGGTGGAAGGTCACAAAGGCATAACAAGCCCCTGAAAAGTCATTTCCCTCTCTTCACAAACCAAAGCCTGTGACAGATGTCTGCCAGTGGCAGGAGGGCATTATTTTTTGTTATCTGCTAATGTTAAGCAGTAGAGGTGCTGGGCAGGGCAGGACAGTCCTCAGCCCAAAAGCCATAGGAAAAAGGGTAAGTGGAGGAACGTAGACAGCAGAAGGTGCAGTGAGTGCCCTGCAGTTGCAGAGGAAGACAGCCCTACAGGCAGTGTTTCATCAGGGTTGTGTAGTGTATCCCTTGTAAGTGATGGGTGTGCAGGCACTGAAAGGGATGGGTGAGGAGAAAACTCTGACTTTCCTCTAGAAGCCTGGGCCAGGCTGGGTTTGCACCAGCCGTACAGAGAGATGGAGCAGATGCAATGAATCAGACCCATCATGGGTAGCCTGATCTTCCCTGCAAGCATGTTTCCACCTCCAGTCTTGACTCCTTGATTTCCTGTTCCCACTTCTGTGGGGCTGTGGGTGGATGTAGCTTGGGGAGCATCTGGGCATTTGTACTCCTTGGGGCAGAGCTGGCCGCAGGGCCATGACAGCAGCCTGGGTGGACTCCCCCAGTCAGGAGGTGTGAGGAGCTGGCAGTATGTGGAGCTGTGGGCACCCTCTGGTTAATATGCCCAGCTTCTTTGCAGAGCAGCACAGAGAGGCAAGGAGAAAAAACACCTCTCAGCCTGGTGGCGTTATTCACTCTCTGCCCAGACTCAGAGGAGGGGAAAATGCGCTTGCTCAGTGTTCCCACTTTTGAACTAGGATGCAGCCTGTTGTGTTTTAGGAGTTTAATTTAAAAGGTCTGCTTTTATCACGTTCAGCTCCTGTATTGTCTGCCATTGGAATGGGAGGCCTGAGTTGGTCATGAGCTGAGAGTGGTGATCCTAACCCTGCACGTCTGGCCTGTTCCCTTGCTATAAACTGTGTCCGGGCTCAGGCAGCACTTGGCAGAGCACAGCAGGGTGCAAGCGTTTTAAATACTTCAGCAAATACACATTAAATTTTTTTTTTCCTTTTTTAGGGTGCAGCAATGAAAATAAGCACATTCACCTCCATTGCAGGGCTGGTGTTGCAGGAGCCAGGGATTGTCCTTTTTTTTGCCAAGATCAGGATGAGTTGTCTCTCCATATCTGGTTCTTGCACTGCTGACCTGAGCTTCAGAGCTTCTAGTCCTGAGATCCTCCATACGGGGTTTTATCCGGGCTGATACCTGTTCCAGGTCAACTATGGCCCTCAGAGCCCTAAATATACTGTCAGCACCCTGCCCAGCATTGGCCATGGTAACTGGAGGGGAAACTGCACCTCATCTGCAAATCCCCAAGAGTGATTTCCATCTCAGAGTGGGAAATTTTAGGCCTGGCTCAGGGAGAGGGTGTGTAAAACTAACTACAGCTGCTTGGAAATCTGCCCAAATGGAAATACACCCAAATTTCTTAAAAATCAATACAGCGAAAAAAGTCGTGTGGAATCCTTAGAAAATCAGGGGATCAAATTTCTGTCACGGAACAGCATTCCACATTGATTTTTGTTTATTAACTTGCAGGCATCCTTGAACAGCCTTCTCCTGTCATCCTTGCTTCCTCCCCCTCAACATATCTAAAGGTTTTCCTAGGAAGAGTGGCCAAGGAAGCTGCTTTTGCTCAATAGAAAATTTAGAAACAATTATTTTTGAATGTAGACTTTTTTCTTTATATAATTGCAGGGACAAACCTTGTTGTGTTTTCCAGAAAAACTTTACTCAGTTAACTTTCTTGGATGAATCACTGCTGTTAAGAGGAATCTTGTCCCTATCGCTTCCTCTTGCATCAGTGCCTCATCTCCAGAATATGCACTGTTAATCCTGTCTGAATCCAGTTGCTCCCTTAAAATTTTCCTTTTTGTCTGGCTGAGGCTATTGCTACTGGTTATCAACAAGCATAGTTAAAATGTGCTGCTGTTTTTCCCTTTGTGCCATGATGCATATTTGTCCAAGTTTAACATCAGGAGTTGGATAAGAGGAGAACCATGAACTTGGTTTGTGAGTGCAGTGAATACCTGCTCCTAGAAACTAGATTGCTGCCACCATAACCCCCTTGCTGCAGAGCCTTGGTGCAGCTTGAGCTCCTGCTGCATGTCCAAACAGGCTTAAAACATTCTGACAAGCAAACTGTATCGGCTGGCTTGATGCAAGATCAGATAGTGTTTGTCAGGGCTGCTCCAGCTGCATGGTTCATTGGAGATTACTCATCTTCCACAGCTGGCACAGCCCTGGCACGTAGCACTCAGCTAACCGCATTACTTGAGGTAATTCAGCCTCCCTGTGCTTGTACCTGACCAGGACCAATTTTGCATTGCAGGTGACCTGCCACGGGTGATGGTGAAGCTATGGCTGGAGATGGGCATGCTTGCTCCACCCTGCAGCTGGCTAACACTGGTGAAAGAATGTTCTGAGTGGACAGCAACACAGACCCCAGGGGACTGACACAGACCCCAGGCGACCGCTGATGTGCTCAGATAACCCAGCCCAGACAAAGCTCTGCTGTGGGATGGACACTGGCCCTGACCTGGGAAGGAGCTAGGATGGTCCTCAACCTCTGTAAACGCAGAGGCAGCTAAAGGGGCACAACCCGGCCTTGAGGATTTATCCCCACTGCATACGAAAGTGGAATACTTGGGGAAGTGGAGATGGTCTGTGTTTGCTCAGCAGACCCAGCGGAAACTGTATCTTGGGAAGCAGGGAGTGGGAGGTGAAGGGAGAAGCAGCAAGCAATTTAAAGGAGTCCTCTAGTGTTTGTTTGCCTACCTGTAAGGAGGCTAAGGAGGCAGATCTTTGGGAGCTTACAGCACCTCTCCTGCATTGTAGCATTTGCTAACACAGCTTTAAATTAAAGGAGGAGAGGAAGAAATAAACTGAAACTTTTTTTAAAAATTTAAAATAAAATCCTTTAGATTTAGTGGTGCAAAAATGTGAATAACTTCATCCCTGTCAAACTTTTTTGAGAAGTTTTCATGTGCACATTGCCTAATTTTCATTGATTTCACAATAAAAAGCACCCAACTTTTCACCGGGGTTGGCTCTGGCAATGTCCCTCAGTGACGCATTTGCAGTTGGCAGGGGGAGGAGGGAGAAAGTTCATGTGGGGTCAAACATCCCAAGTGGATGTTCCTCCAAGCGGGGAGAGCTGCAGCACAGAGATGCATCTGTGGTGGCTCATTGTCCTCAGAAAGGCCCCATAGGGCGGGGGAAGGACAGCAGTGTCCCTGTGCCAGATCTTATGTATGTTTAGCAGAGCCCTTCTCTGGTCCTTGGCTGGCTGACTCCCTGTGGGTTCTTCATGGTTTGAGGAAGGGCTCTGATGATCCAGGGCAAATGCTCCAAAGACTCTTCAGAGCCTGGTGCTTGCAGCAGTGAGTTTTCAAAAGTGTGAGCCTGCTGGGGCAATTTATAGAGAAACAGTGCTTTGGGTGTTGCTTCAGTGGAGTTGACCGTGTGTGTACACACCTCAACCCTCAGTTTCTTGGTTACCTCCTGTAAGAGACCCACCTGCTACCCCCTATAGCATTTACATGCAGCCTGGAAAGGCTTTGCAGGTAGTGCTGGCCAAAAGCCAGGTTCAAGTGCACATGCTTTAAGTACCTGCATTTTCTTCCGGCATCCTCAGATAGATTGCATGTGCAAGCGATGTGACTGGACAACTCCTGCTACTGGCAGATAAGTTATGTCTCAATGTTTTCAAAGTTTAAACAATCTACTTTTCTTGTTGCAAACGGCTTTAAAAAGTGAGCTTATTGTCTAGGTGACTGTCCAGTACATGTTTCTGTGTTGGGCGCAGTCAGGATCTATCCTAGTAGCAAGGCTTTGGCTGCTATGATGGTACAAACAAAGAGCGATGATCGGGAGGAAAAATGACAGTGACATTAAAACAAAATATACTGAGCTGGACTGGTTTTCTTTGCAAGCGTTTTTCCAACAGTTGCAGAAATCTTTGCCTGGGGACCTCATGCTGGGACAAATACCCCTGGGACAAGCAGCTCAAAGGCATTTTTGAAAGGGAAAATATTGTTACAGGCCAGCTTTGTCAAAAGTACACATAAGTGTAGGAGCACAGAGCAAAACCTTCTGACCTCTCCTTCCATCTCTTCTCCCACCAATGGGCTGGGTTCCTCAGGAGCCACAAGCCCCCCTTTCCCCCCTTCTTGACAAAAGCCATCCAGATACCAGGGTTTTGGCATCTGAATCATACAATTTGTCGGTGACCTGAGCTATTTGGAGACTTGGGAACATGCCACCAGGATGCAGAGCAAGACTGTTTATGTTTATGCTGCTGCTGTAACATATGTCCTTGAAGGCGAGTGGCACAAATAGCAGGACTGACATGAAATACTTCCATGCAGGGAGAGCTGGAAATGCCTCAGCAGCCCTTTCTGGCAGCCAGTGTTTCAGGTGCAGTCCAGCCACGTGCATCTGATCCCAGGTGATTCTGATTTGGGACTGAGGTGGAGGAGTTTGCATGCAGAGCTGGGGATGCTGGGGGAGGAGGGCGACCAGCATGGCTGCGCTTACAGAGCTGCTGGTAATGATCTGACCTCTTTCTCTTAATTGGTGGGCCCCAGTTGGGGTGATCATAATTATGGTGGCTCCTCGCTGATGCTGAGCTGTGCAGGGTGGCAGCCACGCTACAGCATTGGACTGGAGATGGTTCAGCTTTCTGAGCAAGGGTTTTCATGTGAGTTGCCAGAAACCCATACAGACCTCTGAAAGCACTGGGTGGGCTCTTTTTTCCCAGGAGAGTATTAAAGGCAACTGTGGAGGGGGGAAATGCCAGGAACAGGAAGGTTAGGAAGGCATGGAAAGGGAGCGAGGGGGAAGGGAGGCAGAGAAAAGATGTTTGCCAAGGACTTAATTAGCATGAGTGAAAAAATGATGATAGGGTGAACAGATGAGAGAGGGAAGGAAGGGAGAGCTGTGTGTTATGGAGAGAGCAGCTGGTGGAGAGAAACTAGATGAAAGGGAAGAAACCTGAAGCAGGGAAGGGGAAACAGGAGGCGGGAGACCGAAAGGGCAGAAGGGTTAGTTGTTTCCAGGGACTTTTTCAGCAGAACAAAATTAGGGTTAGGGGAAGTGGAAATCTGTGGAAGGTAAAGGGATGAGAGAGAAGAGAGATTAAATGAAGGAGGAGAATCTGTGGTTTTATATTTCTTCCCTCCTGGGAAAGGAGAAATTGGTTTTAGGATAGCTATCCACCTGGTTACACTGAGAGGAAAATACAGTCAAAGCAAGAAAAAGAGGATCAAGGCCCATAAGGAACCAAAAAAAAAAAAAAAGGAACAGAAGCAAACTGTAGAGCTGTTTATTGCAGAGAGTGCAGAGAGACTGCAATTGGATTTTCTTTCCCCTGCTCAGCAGGGTAAAAGTGGGCTCAACTCCCCTTCTCTCTCTGGAGCAACTCTGGGGCAACAGTTGTGCTGTTTCTCTGTTGGTTACACTGCTTTTGGGTTCCATCCATGCTGTGCCCATGTGAGAAAGGCTTGTCTGTGGAGCTGTTTTTCATTTCCAAGCCTGTGGTGGGCTCTTCCCCAGCAGTGCTGGGTATGGGCAGTTGGCTGCACCTGGGTCTGCAGCCCTGACGCCAGGTACAGGGCTCAGAAAGCAGTGTGGTGGTGGAGTGCTCCCCCTCAGGAGCTGCCCCTTAAAGGAAAACAAACTTCTGCAGCCGCCTCCCCAGCTCCACCTCCTAGCTGTGTGCCAGGTGAGAGCTCAGTTTTAATCACTGAGCAATAAACTTTTTCACATCCCCTTTGAGGCCAACACTGTTCAGCTGTGCTGGTGTGCAGTGCTCAGGATGCTGAGCCTCTGGGTGCATCTATGATGCTCAGAATATGCAGGTGTGAAAGAAACTCAAACCAGTGAGAAGCCCAGATCATGGCTCCAATTGCAACCCTTTTGACTTGGTGTGGTGGAACTATCTCTTTTGTTGGGCAGAGGTAAGATCAGGATGTGCATAAATCTCCTGCTTCTTGGTTTCTTCCTCCAATATCCACTCTATAACTCTGGTTACATGGGTGTGTCATGTATAGAGATCTCTGTTGCTGTTCTTACCCAGTGTGCACAGCAGTACCAGTGTGCTGCCATAGGCATAGGAAACTCAGATCTGATTCAAGAAAAAGTAACTGGTTGAACAGCACAGGCTGTGCCCATATCTGACAGCCGGAAGCCTGCGAAACAGCACTGGCATAGCCTGTGCATGGTTTGTTGTTTATTTCTTTTGCAATTGCATTTTTTAATGCGAATTTTTGTTGGACCTGGTGAAAATGTTTAACAGCTTTCCCATCACTTAAAACACATCCCTCTTTTGCCTTACTGTAACAAGGTTTTTGGCAAAATAGAATGAGAACTATCCACGTAGGCTATGAAAAACGCTTGTGGAAAGGGTCCTCTGTGAAGTATAAATAGTTTTGCATTTTAATGCACTTCTGGATATCTCATGGTTCAGTGTAAGGTTTGAACTCAGCAGAGAAGGAAAAATATCTGTCAAGTAGAAGTCATCAAAATAACATGCCCAAATCATGCTTTTTTTAATCACTCAGGAAATCATGCTGGACAAAATGGAACAGAAATCTCTAAATCAGCTGTAGTGGTGATTTAAATCAGGATTGACTCCAAAATGGCCACCAGCATCACCCTTCTGCTCTTCCCCTCCAGCAAGCATTTCCAAAAAAAGCAGAAGCCAGGGGTATGAGTATGGTGCAGTCCTACGTATGACAGCATCCTGGGCAGGACCCCAGCAGCCAAGGGGGAATCACTCGTCGGTGGCGTTTGTGCCAGCCAGGATGGCAGGGGTGGGGTGTCCCCATGCCTTTGCAGCTGAGCCCCAGTGAAGTGACGCTGTTTTGCTGCCCTTGTTGCTTGCCCTTGATGCATATCGTGTACCTCTGTGCAAACAGAGCTTTGCCTTCGATGAGTGGAGAAAGAATCCAAGACTGGGCAAAAGAGAAAGCAAGGAGATCCCAGACAAGTCAAGTGAATCTTATCTGAGAATATAAGGGATACTAATGGCCGTTGGTGTCATGAGAAAATCCTTCTTACGTGGGTATCTCTGCCATAATGTGCTTCAGGCAAAAGGCAGAGTCTGATTGGGCAACAGAAAAAGGCTAAGTGAAACTTTTCTTGTTTATTTCCCTTAGCTTTACAGCTCATAACTAGAGTGGCTGGGTGTCTTCCACAAAAAACAGAAAAATTCAATGCTATTGAAATGGATGAAAGCTAAAGAAAATGAAAACTGAACAGTTTCCTGCTTTTCTAAAAATGCTAAACAACATTTTTCAAACATTTCTTCTATTTTTATTAAATTTTAATTAAAAGCCTTAGCGCTGTCATTCATTACCAAACCAGGTACTTAATTTCATATCAAACTGAAGTGCCAGTAGCAATAATAGTCATATTAACAGCCATTTTCATAATACAATGAAAGGGACGTGCTGAGGCTTGAGATTATTTGGAAGAGGAGACCTGGTGGGCAAAGGCTGCAAAGAAGCACTCTTATGCTGAAAAGAGGTCATGCACTGACTGCATTGTGCCCTGGTGACAACAGCAAGAACAGAAGTGCATGTGGTGATCTGTCCCCCTCTGTGATTGTACAGATTGTACAGTCTCTGGCCTTAAAGACAGTGTGGCCCTTCTGAGATGGAAACTACAGTTACTCCTTTTCCACCTTTAACAGGAGTTGAAGATTATGGACCGCACTGATCCCCTCCCTTCTCTCTCTCAAATTATAAAAGACCAAAGTGACTTTGCTTGGTGAAAAAAACAACCAAAAAAGCCCAACCCCAAACCCCCAGAAAAAGTACCCACTCCTTCCCCCAGCTGAATTAGATTTTTTCATAAGGTGACATTTTGAGGAAAGTGAACACCATCAGAGAGTGAGCACTGAGAGGGCTGTATGCGATCAACTGAAACCCTGGTGGGTTGGGTTGTTTGACTGTTTTAACAGCCAGAAGGCAGGTGCAGAGGGGTGGAAGGATGTGGGGATCTATAATATATATAATCCTGCTGCCCGTAAGGACCAAGCCTGTGATCAGTGCGATGAGCCGGTGGGTCCCTGACCTCCTCTGCTCACGGGAGTGGTGAGCAGAGGCAGTCTCACCTTCGGCTCTGCCTGTTGGCTTCACTTTTAACATTTTTGGTTCCTCTGTTGTGGTGGGTAGGTTCACAGGCAGCGCTTCCTGTCAGGCATCAGTTGGGAACCACAAAATGAGCTGGATCAATAGTCTCACCACTGTGATGTCCTTTTGATTAGTGTGGTGTCTTAGTGGCCAGATCCCATTGTCATATCAGCCGCCCTCAGCTGGAGATATCAGACTGAGTTGGGTTTGTAATGTCTTGGTAGTGACAAAGTTTTCTACAACATCCTGTTATTGACAACTTCTGCTTTGGATCAGACACAGAAAATAGACTTGCTGTTTTTCACCTGCCAGAGGAGAAGCAGCTGCAGATATCTCCTCTATGCATATCTGCATGGCCAAGCAAAGAGCACAGCTACTTGCTGGATACTGGGGTCCCCTCCTGGGTGCACAAAGACCTCTCTTGTTTTCTGGTCAAGCATCATTGTAAAACACATTTATTTTACTCTTTAGAAAGAAAATAATTTGTTAAGGGCAAATTTTGAGGTCCTTTTCTGTACATTATGGGTTTGAACTGCAAGGTTACACTTGGGTTGTTCTTTGGTTTTTCCTGGGAGTATCATGTTTATGGAAAGTCCAGTTATCACACATACATTCGGAAGGTGAGACCTGAAGGAAAAAACACTCAGCATTGCAAAGATACAAAGAAGTTACAGAAATTACTTGCTGGGACACGGCTGCCACGCCAATGTGGGAGCCGGGGCAGAGCCCCCCATCTCCCTGCAGCTGACTGGCTCGACTTGGGGATTGCTGGGAGAGTGCTTCCCCATCTGTTTTGTAACCAAAGGCTGAAGGATTATGCCCTTGCCTATCCTGTTCCCTTTCTCCACTCCTTCAGAGACCGTCACCCTGAGCAAAACCTGCTGGAGGTTCTTTGAGCCTGTTTCTTTGCTCTGGCCCTGAGAACCTGTGACCATCACCCTGCCTGTCAGACAGGATCACTTTCAAACACTGGATGATTAACCATGGATAGATAGATTGTTCCTTGCTTTATAAGGGAAAAAGAAAAGGATTTTCACTGTATTGCTTATTTTTAGGGTAGCATGGTAGGACCCAGGCTGCGCTGAGGCGCAGTGGTTAAAGTGTTCAAAATAGTGATTCTTTCGCCATTTTGATCAAAAGCATTCTTAAAAGCAAGAAAAACCTTAGCACTGACTTGCAGAGCATCTGACATTTAATTTTGCCTCTGAGGCCAGCTTAGACCCAGCTGGCCCCTGCAGCTGAGGCAGGCCTGGGTGAAGCCAAGGTTGGACCCACCAGCCCTGCTGCTGCACAGACCTCTCCTCTTTCCAGAAGGTGCTGGGATGTCCTGGTAATCCTGTTAGTAAAAAACGCTTGATATAATTGAGGAAAAATTCTGTATTTATCTTTTGCTCGTCTAAATTTGAAGAAAAGGTTCTGCTCTTGTTGCTTGGCGAGTAAGGTTAATGATTGAGGATGTTTATACAGGAATGGAGTTTCCCAAGGAGGGAACTGGGCAGAGGAGATGTCTCCTTCAGTTGTCATTTTAATATCCTGTTTTTAAATGATTGATCTCAGCGTCTTAGAGGGAACACAGGGGCAAGCTGTTTTTGATGTCTGCTTCTACATCATGGTGACATGATGTGAATAAACTGATGCCTCCCGCCCTGCTCATGGAGACTCTCACGGCTCAGAGGCCCAGCATCTGCCACAGGTTGGGTGGTCCTGTCTTTGGAAAACAGCCACCTGCTGGAGGGCCCCCTCAGTTTAACAATGGGGAGGGATGTATCAGCAGCATGAGTGACTTGTTCTGCTTTTAGTGCTGCCTTGTGTGATATGTGCCCTGTAAGATCTATAAAGCAGTTGACGTGATTATCCCACAGGTGCCTGGACCTTCTTCCCCACTCACATCCATGTGCTGATTACACCTAGACCTGCAGAAGTACCCAAATCTCTTATGGGTCTCCAGTGGTGTCATGTCAACCTTGGATGGACAAAGAGATGCTGTCCATCTTGCTGGAAGTAGGGGCTGGAATGGTGCTCTTTTGCTTTCAGATACCTGGCCAAATTTATGCAGCAGCACAGCCTGCTTCTCCATCCTGAAAGCCTGAGATAAATTACTCCATAGTTCTTCTGCAGAAGACACTGTGAAATGGTGGGGACCTAAGTAGTCTTGGGGCACAATTCTCTGTATAAAGACACTAGCAAGGGTATGAGCTGGTAGACTGGAAGGGTCAGTCCTGCTGCCCATGGTACCAGACTGAGGCTGGAAATACTGATGGACCAGGGTTGTTTGTACTGGCGAGGGCTGCATTATAAAGGGGCTACTGAATGGATGCCTAACACAAAGCACTGGATTACGTGCTGACCTCTACTGCATGCAGCCCTTCAGTGGGCTGGCATGGGGTACCAGTCAGTTCTCAATTTGTCCTCATTGAAGCTGTTATTCTAGTCAGACTCTATTATACAGCATCAGTTTACTGCATTAGTGGAAATGGGATCAGAAATATCTATATAGGAGACATTGCACACAAGCAAAAGTAATTTTTCAGTTTTTCACAATTTGACTAGTGTTTCTGGGGAAAAAACAAGGCTGGTGATTCATATCTAAAATTTCTGCTAGGTGGCTGTGTCCTGCTGTGTCCTGCCCTGACCCTATGTTGTTCTCAGCTACCACTGGCTGTCCCTTGCTCTTGCCTTATGAACTAAGAGGAAACAAAACAAGAACAAGTACAGTGTGAAAGTGTGAACAGCCTGTGCTGCAGATCTCCCTCAGGCTCTGTGCAGGAACAGTGGCCAGGAGTCAGAGGCTCCGGAGATGTGCCCTGGGCGAGCTCCAGGAGAAGACAACTTGCTCTGCACCAGCAAACAGCCTCTCGCTTGTGCAGCTGAGGGGCACCAAGCTTCTGGCGCTCTCTAACGCAGCCAGCGTCGGGCCTGGGCATAGAAAGGCAGAGACTGAAGGTCCTTTTGAGGTTTCCAAAAGGATGGGCTGGATTTCTGGGCAAGAAGCACCTCTGGTGCTCCTGCCTGCTGAGCACTCTGCATTCCTTTTCTCAGGGTAGCACGTGGCTGGGGAAGCTCTTCCTTAACCATCTCACGTAATGCTGTAGAAAGTCTGTTACTTCTGCTCTGCCTGGACCTCCGACAAACTACTCAAAGTCTGGGTCTGGCTGACTGAAAAAAAGTGTTACCCATTTTTTTGTCCGCTAGGCTTTGTTTTCCCTTTTGTTTTCCCCTCTATTTTCCTTCATGCCGGGTAGGGGGAGCACTTGAATCCGCAGCAAATTAGTGCAAGGTCTTTAGGAGCACCTAACATAGCCGCTGCTCTCTTGCAGTCACAAGAAGCCAGCAGAGGAACGGTGCTGCCCTGCAGTGACCTGGGGTGCCTTTACCGTCTGCGTACAGCAAGGCTGGGGCCAGCAGCCTGCAGGCGGCAAGAGCCGTCCCTCATCCCCCTGCCTGCTGCAGCCAACTCACGTGCCCTGTGCTTGTGCTCCTTCCGAGTTTTCCTCTGACAGAGACGTGGATTTCTGTCTGTATCTACGCATGTAATGTGTGGCAGAAGCAATGTTAGCCTTACCTTTGGGTGTTTGTGGGCTTTTCGGGACAGCAATCATTTAACCTTACTCCCTGCTGTGCAACAGAGAGGAAGTTGACTGACTGTTTATTACATTTTGTAGATTACATATGCCCATCTACAGCATATGTTTACAACGAATTTATAGATCCTATAAAGGGGCTTACAGGCATTATATTTAATTAATGTGGCAGAAATTACATCATTGTAGTAACTGCCTGGCCTTTAGAGGTAAAACGCAGTGCCAAGGATTCCCAGATGAATAATCTCTGATAAGAACCAGAAATGACATAGGCCATATATTGTATGGTGAATTTGTTTGGATTGGTACCTTTAGGGTATTCAGCCTTGCCAAGTCTCTGCAGTGCTGACACAGTTTATTACACATTTTCATTTATTAAGAGATTATTTGACTGCAGTTTGTTGTTTTATTGTACAGCAGGTGATAATTTTATACCAAATTAACTGTAACATCTCTGTTAGGAACAGGCCAAAGAGGCTTCTTGCTATGTTGCTAAATACTAAGTAATAGCTTTTATTCATCAAGGGAGTAATTTACTCTCATGTGCAGGGCTTGAATAAGACTCTCCACCAACCTGTTATTAGTCTGTGCGTGTATGCGGTTCAGGTTAGGGTTAATGGGTCTTGTGCCTCTTAAAACCAGATCTCTGTGCCCGCATCAAATAGCTCCCTACTTTGAGGCTTGACTAAAAACTGGTTTGAGGCTACCAAATATGCAGTTGGGTGGACAAATGGCCACTGAAGTCTGGAGGTGGGTGATGCTCATTAGGTCAGCCCCGTATCTTGGCTTTTAGCATCAAAAGAGGTTACAGCTGGGCAGGCAAAAAAGGGAAAGCTCCTAGCACAGTTTGACTCTTTGGTAAAAATAAAAAGATGCTGTTTCTGTTCCTAGCTTAAATATGTTTTATTTAAATCAAAGAAACAGTTCAACCAAAAAATAATTCTCAAACCTTTTATAAAAACAACAAGAAAAATGATCAACGACCATCCCCTCTTTCCCACAGAAATTAATAACTTTTGAAAGAAAAATATTTATCCAAAAGCCCTTTTCTCCATTTAAAATAGATTACAGATGAAAATAATTTGACTATCCCTTAATGAAGTCCATTATACCAGACTAGTTTCATAGTCTGTCGTGCATAGATACCGTCGAGTTAAGCTTTGTGTTGGGAGATGGGAATTCCACACCAAATTGAATTGGAGACTGAAGCAGGAACAATTATGGCTGCAAATTATTAAAGCTTTGCTATGTTGGAAATTCACAGCATGCTTAATAGTAAGAAGAACCATACTACAAAGCTAAAAATAGAGGAAAAAATCAGAACCATATTGCTTTGATCACAATCCCATGTTTAAAGGAAGTAATCATTGGCAAAATAATCCCCTCCCCAACTGTGCCATGGATTAGCTTTGGTTAATGCTAACATTTCCTTTGCACAGAGCACATCAAGGGAAAAATTATCAATTAAAATCTAGGGCTGAGTAAGTCATTCATAGTAAATATTTTACTCAAGTGAACGCCCGGACACAGAGAGGCTCTTTCTCTCTTATGACTTCTCTGCAAGGAAACCCTGACTTTCAGCACATGATTCTGGTGAGCGGTAACTTGGTGAGTGGTTACGTGTGAGCTACACACATTTGTTCTTACCGGCCAAGCAGATGAAGTGTTATATTTCTAGCTGCTGAAGAGATGATCAGAGCTCCTAAATTAGCTGTCCAATGTAGGGGTTTTTATGATCAGTTATTCATAATTGTCTTCTGGGGAATATTTTCCAGAGCTCCCTTTACAATTTGCTGCTCAAAGAACATTCTGCAGCAAGCTTGTTAGCTGGAGTGCTCATGGAAAGCTGCTACCAAAGCAGTGTGTGTTGGCACACTGAGAATACAAAAAATTATTCCTAAGTAGTTTTTGCTCTATTCCCCAGACTGAAAAACATTGAATGGGCTTGTCTGTTTTATTTATTTGGGGGTGTTTTTAGATGAGGGAATATGAGACCATGTAAATGGCTGATGCCTGTTGCCTTTTGGGAATGACATTTGATTTCCTCCCATCTGCTCAGTTTTTTGGGGTCCCCCAAATAAGGAACATAGAGCAGATTTCCAGCTCATCCTTAATGTGGGTTTGCCTTTTTTCATGGCCAGTGCCAGCCTATGAGACCCCAGGCCTGTGAATCAAGAGTTTGTTGATGCTCTGCCTATACATCCCTGCTCAGATGTGAACATTAAAAAACCTGCATACCTAAGAACAGAGGAGATGCATGGCACCCCATGGACACCAAAAGCACACCTGCTCAGAGGTACGCTTGAGAACTACTCCTTTGCTGGATAGCTTACAAAACTGCTGCTCCTAAAGACACCACCAAAAAAAAAGGATGAGCAAATCGGCAAATAAGCTCAGATTCAAACAAATCCTTTGTGCTTATTCAACATACCTTTTGTGCATAGTTAAGAATTTAAATGCATTAAATCCTTTGCTGGAAGTTTCAGTTAGCGTATTTTGAGAGGCCTACCTGCAGGTGCCTTCTGCCTTTGTCTCTGCAAGAGTCCAGTGATGTACATCTTCGTGGGTTTTAGTTATTTCATACCTGAAGCTGGCACACCACAGCACAACGTGAGCTTGTAAAGCCCTGACAGATCCTAAGAGAGAGTTGTTCTACGAGGACCCACTGAGATCTCAAAGTCCTGTTGTGCTCAGACAGGATTGCAAACAGTGAAGTGAGCTGGCATGAGTGACATGAACATTGATTAGATCATGTCTATTTTTATCATCCAGCAAAATTATTAGAACCACTACTGTTATCATCAGCAAGGATAAAAAAAACCCTAATGGGATAAGGCTACTATGGGACATCCCATATGAAATCATGCTTGGAGGTTACACCACAGAGTATATTTTACATTTCTACCCGTCTGCCATCCCTGTAGCCTGTTCAAAGAACCGTAAGTAAACTCTGAGCTGCTGATAACTGCTTTACAAATGAAAACCTTGATTTTATTTGATGGTGTAAGACTTGAGAAGAAAATGAGAGGAAAAACACAGAGCAGAATAAATTTTATTAGTAGAGTAGATGTGACAGAATAATTACAATTTCTGGGAAAGTGTTGGGAGCAGCATAAGAAGGCTGGAAAAGAAATAGCAGCTTAAATTTTGATTGTCTGTTTGGGGTGATAGTAAAGTCAAAAGTGCCACTTCCAGTCTAAAATCCCTATATCCAATGCTATAAGGCATTAGAACCTAATAAGGATTTGAATATAAATGTCTTCAACCCAGGCTCACTACGAAATTAAAGGATCTGTTCCGGGAAATACAGTATTCGCATGAAGAGACCCCCTTAGATCTATGCCTTTGAAGCTTAAGTTTTAATTCAGGATTAAAAGTAAAAAACAACTTGCACAAGGCCCTGCACAAGTCTGACACAGCATCCTGGAAGAGATACTGTGCTGCTGCCTTCTCATGCGGAGCCGAGTTGGAGGTCTTGCCCGCCCCAAAGAGGCAACACTATCCACAGTGAAGCTGCTGACACAAGAGTAATTCAGCTGTGAATGCGGAGAGAACCGTGAATCTGGGAGAGAAGCGCTGAATCCAGGATGAGAAGGATGGCACACAGGCTGGCTGAGCCCCAATGATGCTGGATTTTAAAGGCAAACGCACATGGTTTGGGTTGAGGCTGGCCTCTCTCTGTCCAAATGTGTTACAAATTATAGATGATGTCAGCTTTGCATCGGTAATTTTTTCTTTTTCATCTTGGTATAAGGCAGCCCAGGAGATGCTATCATGTATAATGTGTGCATTTTTCTTGTGCTCTGTTTTATTTACTCAAAAGAGCTTCTTAGCAGGCCAGATGCAGTGGGTGACCGCTTTTATTATTCTCAACATTGTGCAACATTATTATTTTTTCTGTCCTCATTTATGTACAGGCTTAAGTGCACGTGGAAGCAGCAGGCAGAGCTCACTCATTTTGGGACATCTCAGCTGGGATAAAATAAGATATCCAGTAGCTTTTACCATCACACCTTTACCTCCTAGTGTAAACAAGAGCTGACAGTAGGGTCATCTTCAACAGATGCCCATGAGTGACCCAACCAAACAAGATGCCTCAGTGCTGGAAGTGCTGTCTCCCAGCAGCAGTGATGACAGGGCCCTGGGATGCAAAGGATGCTATTAGGTGAGCTGCTTTGCTGCTGGGGGTGGCCCATGGTTCCAGTGCTGGGCAAGGTGGCTCTGAGGTTTGTGGCCTCTGAAGTGTTTTCCCTGGGTAAGTGTTGCAGACCCAGAAGAACCAGGAGGTTCTGCCTCACTGTGACCATGGGTGCCCTTATTACAGTATCAAAGTATCACAGTATGACAAGGTTGGAAAGGACCTCTGAGATCATCAAGTCCAACCTATAACCCAACACTAACACCAACCATCATCTAGACCATGGCACTCAGTGCCACATCCAATCTCCCCTTAAACACCTCCAGGGTCGGCGACTCCACCACCTCCCTGGGCAACGCATTCCAATGGCCAATCACCCTTTCAGTAAAGAACTTCTTCCTCACATCAAGACTAAACTTTCCCTGACGAAGCTTGAGTCCATGCCCTCTAGTTCTGTCACTGGTCACCTGAGAGAAGAGACCAACCCCTGACCGACTACAACCTCCTTTCAGGTAGCTGTAGAGAGCAATGAGGTCTCCCCTGAGCCTCCTCTTCTTTAGACTAAACAGCCCCAACTCGCTCAGTCGCTCCTCATAGGGCTTATGCTCCAGCCCCTTTACCATCTTCGTTGCCCTCCTCTGAACACATTCCAGTATCCTGACATCTTTCCCAAACTGGGGGGCCCAGAACTGTACACAGTATTCCAGATGAGGTCTGACTAGTGCCGAGTACAGGGGGACGATAACTTCTCTGGTTCTGCTGGATATTATAGTAGCCTGCCCAAAACAGGGGCCTTCTGAGTCTGGTTCATGGGCCACTTGCAAGCTCCACTCAAGGCTGAGTGAATGCAAATTCACTGGCCTTATTTCTTGTCATCCTGGAGGCTGTTGTGCAACCAAAGATTGGTTTCTGAGTGATCCCACTGTGCATCCCAAGTCCTTCAGGGAGACATGTCAGAAGGAGCCATATTAGTAAAAAGATCGAGTAAACCACGTAAGGGTAAACGACTTCATTTTAGCCAGTGAGAAAATATGTCCATAGCAGCTCAGCTGTGGGCTCAGAGGGCAAGGGAGCCTTAATTGAGTAGCTGCTGCTCGGCAGACAAGGGTTATAAATTTTTTTCCCCTGGAAGAGCTGCATCTTCCCGAAGAGCTAAGAGCCTCCATATCCCTCCCGTGAGCCCTGGAAAACATTTTGAAAAATTTTCCCTTCTTCAAATAAAGAACTCATTAAGTTTTCTGTTCCTCTGAATCCCTGTGTTTCCCATTCCCAGAGGCATAACATAGTGCCTAATCACCAACTAGAACAACTGAGGCCTTTATTTTGGCATAAAGCTGCATGAAAAAAAAATGTCCCCTGTGTATACAGCTGTAACACTTGCATGATTCTAAGAAAAATGGAGGAAGCCACAACTGATTTCCAAATCTGCATCTTCCTTTTTTCCTATAATGAGTGTGATGCATAATTTACACAGGCAGGAAAAACATATGAAGCTGATATTATTTTTTTCTTTCTGTTTGTTTTCATGCAGTTGCACAAGGGCTGGAACTCCAGAAGCTGAGATAAGAGCCCTACCCTTTCCTTGGTGCAGTAAGCACAATACGGAGGATGGAGAGGAACACTAGAACTCAAGGTACAGCCATGAGAACTTAGAAGGCTCTTTCCAACAGCTATCAAAAAATGACGTCTTGTTTCCTTCCTGTTTTGAAAAGGAGGAGCATGAGAGCCGTAGTGTGAAATGCTCAGTGGTGTTGGGGGCAATCACAGTCTCAGTCACTGAGATACTTCCCCACACCCAGGACTGTGGCAATAGTGCTGACTACAACCAATATTATAAAAATTCCTCCCTCGATGCCGTAGACACATGGATGGTTTTGCATATTTGGAAGACTCACTGGATGATGACAAATTTCCTCTTTGGGTTGACTCATGAGTTGCTCCTGCTGGTTGCTATGAAAGTTGGAAGCACTTTAATGCTGCCTGCTGCAAGTACATTTCATGAAAAGAGAGAAAAATCTCAGTGTTATTTCTGGATTCGCTGGTTTTACCCTTTCACTTTCGCAATTGGTAAGCTTTGACATATATTAAAAAGCTTGTTAGTGGCAGAAGCAACAACAATAACATTTGTGTGTATAATTTAAAGCAAACAATCTCCTCTCTTAATCCAGCCTTCAAGGCTTGAAGTAAACAACTGCATTTCAAGGGAGTGCTAGTAAGAAAAGAAAAGTCTGTTGGGTGCTACTTTTTTTTTAAACCACGAGAGAAAATGTTTAACAGTCTAAAAGCTCTAAGCTCTGAGTTGTTATGGGGAGATAACAGCTCCATTAATTAGATGATCAAACATTACACTATTAGTAAACTCTTCCATTGGTCTGGCATGACTTGTGCTCATTTATGAGACATACGGCTCTCTTCTTTTGAGCATCTATAATGAAATTTTTCAAGTAAGTTATTTAATGTAATTGCCATAATTCTCTAATCCATATATTTGCATCAATGTTGTGTATTCATTATGATCTGGTTCGAGGTATTTATCTGTGCTAATTTTCAGCAACTCTTGGGAAAAAAATGAAAGGTGTTTTCATGATGTGCAAGTTTGCCACAGACCTTGCTTTCTATTACTCACCAGGAGAGGTGAAGCTGGTAGATCTGCGTGCTTGAGCTCATCCCGAGTTAGCACCATGCCAGCATGTGGGCAGAGGGGAAAGCAAGAGGGAAGAGGCTGGAAAAAACACTAGGGCAACTAACACGGAGATCAGGAGCTGACCTAGCTCCCCTGCCGCTGACTCCTGAGAAGGGACCATTCATATGGGGATGGGCAACATGTCCTACTGCATCTGCTTGCCTTGCCACATGGGCGATTAGATTGCCTATGAGCTGCTGATGGCCAGAGCTTACAGCCTGGTGGTTTAAGGGAAACTAAAATCATTGCTGATCCACCTTGAAAGATGGGCTGTAGGCAGAGCACTCAGGGATGCAGCAAGAGCCGGCATGAGGAGCTGAGGGCACAGCAGCAGAGCTCAGCCAGCAGAAGTCACTTGGCCCTCAGGTCAATGCCAGGCCATCTTGCAGGGACGTGAACTTCCTAGATTGAAATTGCTTGTGGATTTAAATCAGACCTAACATTTCACAATGCAATCTCTCTCTGCACTGCTGTTCCCTACGCAGGGTCCATGTATGTTTGTATATTGTACAGCTTCTTCACAGCCTGCAGTACTTTTAACACGTAATATACATGTTTATCTCTTTGAGGGACAGACACCAATTAACATTGCTCGTTAATGAGGGTACAATCAACTTGCATAACCTTGAACCACCGAGTGCACACAGTGATGTATGAATGAGAGGTTAACTGCAGATGACAGCTCATTTCTTTTTGTTCTTCTGCCCAGAATATCCTGCCACCACACACATTATAAATAACGTGTTCTTGTGATGGTAAGTGGGACCATTTCAGAAGTGAGTGTTTTTTCTTTGTTTAGGAGCAATTGTATGATATTTGGGGTTTCAGCCTTAAAACCATCTACCACCTCCGCTGCTGGGATCAGCTGTTTTCCCCCAAGATCTCCACTGCAGCCCAGTTCTGTTTTCTGAATTACAAAGTTGAATGTGAAAAGGCTTGACTTAAAAACTTACAGAGAAGGGCAAGTGGCGTTTTTGATGCCTGTGCCCCTCTGATTCACAGTTCAGTACTCACAGAGCAGTGTCATTCATAATTTGTGTAAATTATAACTTGCTCACCCACCCACAGCCATGTTATATACTGCTTTTCCATGCAAAACACTCAGCCAGTGATAAAGCCTGGTTAGCACCACACTATCTCCACTCTCACACAGCTTATGCCACATCAGTGTTCTTTCTGTGGGGAATATATTTACTTGCTGTAAGGAGCCATCTAGTGAGAGTTTACTGCACATAAAATCAAAGCAACTGTTTCTTTACTGTTTCCAGGCGATACTGAAAGAAAAAGGTCTATTCTTTTTTTTTCCTCCCCCCTCTCCATGTGCTTCGGCGGCGCTTGAGCTAGAGTTAAAGCAAACAGCTTGAGCAGGTGAGGCTGTGAGGTATTGAATGCTTATTCCTTTGGCCTTCCCTTTACAAAAGAGAGGGAGCATATGTGCTCAGTGCCCCTTAGCTCTGCACTTGGAGTGTCCACGTGGAGTGAGGAAGGATCCCAAAGGATCTGCCCTCCACACTGGCAAGAGCAAAGCAAAGTGAGTGAGTGGGTGGAGGATACAGGGAAGGGCCATACTGGGCAGAAGAGAAAGGTCTTAAAGCTGGCCCAGTTTTAGTGTATGGGAAATGGAAGAGAAGATATGGACGGTGAAGTGCCCCTTGTCACGCAGGCAGCGATGGCATAGCCAGGAACTTAATTCAAATTACAGGAGGCTAAGCCAGAGCCCAAATCAGCAGACAGATAAAGGAAGCAGCGTTTGAATGGGGGGGCACTTCTGTGCTAGTCTGCTTTTTTTTTGTTGTTTTGTTCTTTAAAGAAGGATGAACTTTGGCAGATGAAAATGCGAGAGCAGAGCTGAGAGTATCCATACGCTACAGAAATTTGATGTTATTGCTCCTAGATCATCAAAAGCACAGCTACATTGCAAATCTATATTGTTATGAATTGTAAAGACTGCAGAAGGTCTGAACTGAACACACTGAGTTAAATATTAAGTATTCAGTCAGGGAACTGACAGCAGCTTTTCTACAGGTTAGAAGTAAGATTTGAGAGTGTGACTGGTTGGAGAAAGAGGGTGCAAGGGCAGCATCACTTGTTTCGGTTGTACTAAAGCAGTCTTCAGGCTAAATTTGAGCGGCCGCAGACAGCAGGGTCTCCATTGGGTTTTGCCTGGGATGCCCCCCAGCGGGCGATATCCTGGGATCTTTGTTGTGATATTTGCTGTGGAGCCTCTTCAGGCCCCTTCAGGCCTCCTGGGGTGGAAGTTTGTAAGCAAGTAGCTGCTCTCTATCACTTTGAGTGGCCTTATGCTCTGCTGGCACTGGAGTAACATTCCCCATCTCCTGCCTATGTATTTCCAGCACTGGTTTTCAGTAGGCAGCTTTTCCGTCCCTCGATAGTTCAGCTCTGTGCTCTCCCACATTGTTCTCGGCTCAGTTCCCCAAGGCACAACCGACCAGCCCTCAATGGGAAAGTGCCAAGTGTCAGCTCCTCTGCAGGGCTGAAAAAAATAGTTGGCATACTGGAAGAAAGAGACCCTGAGATGTTTGACACTGAAATATACAATAAATAGGACAGTAATTTTTCATAGCTATGCTGCATATCAAGATAGGAAAGTAATCCAACTTTTATAAACAAGCTTTATTCTGCAAAACCCAGACATTCTCTCATGCACAAGAAAATGCTCTGAATTATGAATGTCTGTCACTTTACAGTAACTATTCCTTGCCCCTTTTTCTTTTTTAAATGCAAATTATATATATATGTTTACAGTAAGAAAATCCCCATTTTTAGTGCATGGAAAGTATTTGACTACATCAGTGATTAATAGGTTTAATGTAATAGCTGAAAGCAAAATTTAAAAAGCAAATAAGCCAAACAGAACCGAGTGGATTTGTTATAATGATTTCATTAGGGGTTTTTAAAAGTTTGCTTTATACTTGCAGTTTGTTGTCAGAAAGAATAGTCTGAATTCAGTCAAAATGGTTTGTTCTTTGTCTGTCCGTGGTCACCATAGCTACCACTTCAATCTGTTAACATATGTGGTATTATTTTGTTCCTTTCTCTTAAACTCCATTCACAGATGCTGTCAAGATTTTCCTTTGTACATATCTGATCAGTTCGTGCCAGGTTTGGCTCCATGCCTTTTCAGATGAGAGCCTCTATGATGAGGACAAGGTGGTTAGGCACTTGGAGCAGCACTGGAGACAGAAGAAGCTGGGGTGAAGATGGCTCCTACTCGACTACAGCATTGGATCTTTAAGAAATACCTTGGGAACATGTTGTCATAGGTGTATCTTTTTTCTGGAGAGGTAGGTATTCCCTGGCTGTGCTGTGGCAGAGCCTCAGCTGCTGTACGTCAGTATAAAAGCATTCATTTTAGTGGAGCTGCTGTGCCTGCTGATGTTCGGGTCCTGTGATGTTGCTCATTACAGAGGTTTTTGGGTAAGGAGCGAAGAGATGAAGGGAGGCATGGCTACATCATTTTAAATAAATAAGTAATAAGATTGTATAGCCTCTATTCTCTTCTGTTTTCCAGTCTCAGAAAAGGTTCAGGTTGCCACTGAGTATGGAGGTGTATCCACTCTGTACAATGGAGGTGATTGGAATATTTAGTGGATACCAGATTAAGGCACATTTCACATTGTAATTGGTATCAAATGGGAAAAAAAGTCGGTTTTCTGTATTGCTGAATGTGAAGATGATTGAAATGGCTTCATTTTCTTTCCAGCTGTGAAGTAGGCAGGTAAATGTATTGATATGACTATGTATGCAGTACATTTTATAGTAGAGAAGCAGTAAGAGAAATAAGATAGTCTCGAAAATACATAGTTTTCTTTCACAAAATCCTCTCACAGTAAAGAGTAAAGTTGAAGTGAGTCTGTCTATTTTTTTAATAGTATAAAAGCCTTTGTTTAAAGCTCTGTACGTCCAATTTTCAGCGCCACTGAGCACCCTGCTCTGTGATTTCTTTTAACTGGAGACGTAGGTGTTCAGCACTTCTGGCAGCCAGGGCCCCTCTACTAATGCCTACAGAGAGAAGCTGGAGAAAGTGTGAGAAATATTATTGTAATGAGGAGCTAATTCTGCCTCTCCTTCCTACCTCTCAGTGCAAATGAAAGAGTGCCTGGGAGTCATGTTATGTGCATGGAGAAAGGGAATTCTGATTTACTGGCTCTGGCTCCCCAGGGGCAGGGATGCTCTCCTAGCACAACTCACAGTAAGTCAGTAACATTCTCATTTTCAGTATAAGGCCCATTTTTAAGGACTCCTGGTTCAGCTATAAAAATTCACTTAGCATGCATGAATAGAAACCAAATTGACAAGATAGACCATAACTGCTCTGAAAGGGCCATTAGTTCCTGTCATATGAAAAATCCACATTTTAGAAAAGCAAGTATTGTTCATATTTGCACAACAGGCTGTAACTATTCCTTCTAAGTCATTATAGCCTGTATGGAAATAATAATTTTCAAAATCACTATTGATACCACAGGCACAGAAGCAGCAGGAGGCAGATGCCTGTGATTGACAGAGCCTTCCAGTGCCTCTGAGCAGGTTTGGATCTGTATAAACTCTAGATTTACACCCATGTAACTGACAGGAGGAAGACCGTAGTATAAAGGTTGGGTCTGATGACTGAGAGTTTGGTGCAAGGTTTCTGGTGTCCTCAGATGAATCCCAGTGAGTCAGTGGCTGTGAGAGAGTACCAACGAGTTGTCTCTTGAGAAACACCATCCATCCCCTGTGCTTAGTGCTGGTGAGGAGGGCAGGGGAAATGCACCTGTATTTGATGCTTTTGATGTTTAAGAAGGCAAAAGCCCAGGGCAGATAGCAATGCAGCTCTTTTTTTTTTAGTTCTGATTTTGAGAGGTACTAGGTCATGGCATTTTCTAAAATTCTTTCTTTTAGTTGGTGATTAATTCCTCACTTGATGCCAAATTGAGGTTTCATTCATTTTTTTCTTTTCCAGGTGTTCATGCATTGCAGGTTTTCTTTAGACAAATAGCAGAGAAGAATTAACTTTGATTTCTCTCTCCTTCCCCTTGACATCGCTAGCATTTGAGATTTCCAAATTATATTTGGAATGAATAAAAGACTGTGTAAAATCAAAGGTTGGCACTAGAGCCCTGATGAGTTGCATTACGCCTTTGGGGTGTTTTCACAGCAATACTGGGCCTGAGCCTTCTTGTACCGGTTTTACAACAAAGGGAATTTCCAGGGATTTCAGCAAATTGATCCCCACGTAGGTCAGAAGGATGTGAACAAGATGATTTTCTCCACTCCCATGTGTGTACGGACATATCAACCTATAAATTTTTGCTCTCTAACAAAACTTTGCTTGAACCTATGACTACGCGTTTTGAGGGCAATTTCTGATAAATTTCTAACAGTACCCTTTCCTGTGGGAATGCCAGTGGTCTGAGGCCCTGTAGGGTACCCTGGCTGAATTTCCCTAAGATCATCTTATGTTAGGGGAAGATATTGGGCTGAATGGTGGAGTAAAGGGGGCTGTGCTGGCAGTAAGTCAAACCATAGATTTTTTAGTAGGGTTTCAGGAGCAAGCAGCTGCCTCTCAGCTGGATCTATCTTCCCTGTTGCTGCGATTACAATAGCAGCAAGGCAAGTGAAGAGGATCCCCAGGGAGGCAAGAGATCTCCTGCTGAGAGACTTTGCTGCAAGGTTTCTGTCAAAGTCCCGGACACTGGTGCATCCCCACGGAAGGGTTGCAGGTGGGGGCCTGCCTGCCACATTGCAAAGGAGAACATCTCTTCCTGTTCCTACCAGTGGACCCCAATGACATGGGCGACTGGAAAGCTGTCACTGTGCGGGGTCTTGCACAGAGGAGCTGTGCTGGTGTATCCAGCTGATCCCTCTTCTAGTCTTTTAGGCTTGCCATTGGCAGCATCCTTCAAAGGTAATGCCACAGCACTGTGTAAGTAGCTGCTCCTGTGGGAACCTTCTTCCCTCACTCACTCAAAAAGAAGAGAGATTGATTTAAACGCTGGAGTGCTAGGGATTGTACTCTTTACAAAGCTCTTAAAATTAATATCTATGTTAAACCCCTGGATCTCTTAATGTACAACGTCCAATCTTTGTCCCATTAGGTTTTGTGACAAAGAGCTCCCTCAAGGGATTGCACGCATTTCTTGTTTGAAATCTCCTATGAGAAAAATTAAGTTATTGGACTCCCGGTCACCCTGAAAATGATTACAGCTGTCCCCTGCAACTCTGTGTCTCCTCATAGACTTTAGCATGGTGTGCTGGTTGCCCTGCTGACAAGATGGTGATGATGGAGAGAAGTGAAATAGAAGAAAGTGGTATCTTCCCAGGTAAGTCTTGTGCTGGCTGCAATCATTCCTATGCTGAAGTGGTTCCCAAAAAGGAAATCTTCTTTCCTCTTTTATTTTTCTAAGGAGTAATGAATCTCAACACATCTTGTGTTTCTCTTCTGATATGGAGATTTTCTACTTAAACGCAGAACTGAGTGAAGCAAACACCTCACCTATCTGAAGCCTTCTACACTGGTTTTGCTATGTGCCTCCTCCTCGACCTCAGGAAGGGAAAGGTGCCTGTCCCACCTCATATGAGGCTTGGTTTCTGTGAGATGGCACCAACTACAAAGAGCACCAGCTAACACCAGAGCCTAGGTCCTACGTCTCTCCCTCTCACTGCTGCCCCTTCCCACCTTCTCCTCCTGAGCTCTTCTTCAGGGCTGCTCAGGAGTGCAGGGTCAGGGGCAGAGAGGAGCTGCCAGCTCTGGGTGCTGCCTGCCAGGTGGTGCCCCAGCTCAGAGTCCTGCTGGCTGAGGAGGTGGAGGAGCTGAGGGGGAACAGCTTTCCTCAATAGCTTTAAATTTAATCAGCTGAGGAAGCTCCCAGGAGGAAAAGGAGAGAGGGGAGGGATAGGTGACTCCTGTTCCCCTCAGCTTCAACAGCTGTGAAATAACTCCTAGCATGGATGCTGAAACAAACCCACTGGGGTCTGTGTTCACACTTTGCTGGGATAGATGGGATGGTCTCTGCAATTCTGCCCACACCAAAATGGTGTATGTTTGTGTCATTGCTTCCCCTGCCATTGTAAGCCTCTGCTTGTGTTGGATTACAGTCCTATCCTCTCCTTCCTCCTAAATCCAGTCCCCCCTCTGGGCCAGACAGGAGCCCCACTCTAGACCAAGACTGGGCTTCCCTTGCTGCTGTGGCTCCTCTGGTCCTGTCATGCTCACCGTGCAGCTGCCAGCAGCCCTTTTCTTGCCTCCCCGCTGTTCCAACCCAAGCTGCTTCTCTGCACCCTCGCACTCCCACCATGGTCCTCCCATATTTTTTCTGCTGACCTCCCACTCACTATAGGATATGAGCCATTCTCTCCAGTGGGAAATAAGAGTTTGGATTAAAATTTGCCTTATTATTCCTTCTCTAAAAGCAGCTTTCAGGCTGAAAAGGTCCAAGGATGGATTTCCAAAGGAGTGCAGGAGATTTAGGGATGGACTTTTAAGGTTTTTTAGTTACATTAAAATGAAATTACATTCCTCTTGCAATTTTTTCAGCAGAAGAAGGTGCTTTTGAAATGTGCACACGATATCTGTTTATGTCTTTTAGGCATCTAAACGCTTCCAGAGAACTGGGGTTTGAACACCTAAGTCCCCTTGAAATAAAAAAGAGCCAGGCATCAACTCCTGTACATTCCTTTCAAATTCCAGCCAAAATTATTGTCCAACTTGGAGCACAAAGTTCTAATACAAGAGATTATAAACCCGATTTCCGCTCTGCTTTAGCAGGCAGCTTAGCACCAAAGGAAAAAAAACCCAACCCATAGTGTTGACTGTATAAACATCTTGTTTAAAGGGTAACATTTTTCTGATTAATAGCCTTTCGGTATTAAAAACAATCAGCCCAGAGAATGATTAATTGTCCCTTCTACTACTAGTAACCAAATATATGTGTGTGTATACATACACACATACGTGTGTGTGTGTGTGTGTGTGTGTGTACACTCTTGTAAACACACAAGCACATTGTCACTGGAGTAAGCATTTTTAGTGTGTCTGTTTTCAAGAAAAAATAAAATATGCAGGAGATGAGGGTTGCTTTTTACAACAGGCAGATGAGAAGGGTTTCAGCTCTTGTAACCCTTTGTTGCAAGAACCAGAATATCGTCATCCTGGTGAAAGGCACAAAACACTCACCTGGGCAGGGAGGAGACCCAGCAAGAGGCAGAAGATGCTTTTCATCTAAGGAATGAAGTCTGCTCAGTTGTCAAGCATTCTCACTGCATTTCTACTTCGTCTATATTTTAGTTGTGGGATTGACAAAGTTAATGACAATAAAAAGTTTCCATTTAAAAGTTGGCAAGGAGAGGTACTTTCCCCCTGACAGAGATAACCAAATTTCAAGAAATTATTTAAAAAGATAATCCTGCCTGGTCTAACCTGTTAGGCTACAGCAAACATACAACCTTGACATCATCTTTATATGCAAAAGACTTCCCCCCTCCCCCTTCTTACTCTAATATCTAAACAGATGAACAGGTCAACCATTACATTTCAGTAATGTCCATCAATGTCAGTAAAGCTCAGAGGCTAGGACAAAACACCATCCTTGCTTTATGTGACTCAGTCTGCTATGGATTGCATATAAAACTTCTTCTGATTCTACACATGGCTTGATGAGCCTCGACAGGACGCAGTCACATGTAGGATCAAGGCCTAATATGTCTAAATGAGGTATTGATCCAAGTAAACAAGACCCACCTGCCTACCAGATTCTCTCCTAGGGCTCATGGGTTTTCCTGTTCCCACGTTGCAGAACTTAAAAATGAAGACATTTTAAAATCAGGTGTGTCCAGAGCAAGTGGCGTGAGCCGGAGCAGAATTTATTGCTCTTTTGGCAATTGCAGTAGTCAGAGGCTGCAAAAAGTGCATTCACCGTTGCTGCTAAAAAATAAAATACAGTTCTGTATTTTGTGTACAGTCTCTGTATACACACTTGCCTACACTCTTTGAAGAGCTTCTTTATGGTCAGAAAACAATTTTTCAAAGTTTGCTTCAAAAACAACACCAAAATCTGTAGCGCCATGTTGGGACGCTCTCACAGCTTCAGGCTTTTAGCCTAAGCAATAAGAAACCCAATGCCACTGTTAAGGAAGGAAAACAAACATGAAAACTGTTCTCAATGGTTAGAGATGAAAAGCTCCATCAGCATGAGAGATGGTAACATCATGGCCCTGTGAGTTTCTACAGAAACATATGAATAAGAGAAGCTGCCCTGCCAGGGACGAAGAGGTGCTGTTGACCTGAGACAACAGCTGTGGCAGGTGGAAACTGGCTATAATGGTGATGGACTCACACATGTGCTCATTGCGCACACACTCACCCCTTGGCATGAAAAGGAGAGGGCACTGACCCACTCCTGTTCCTGGGCATCTCCTTGTTTTCTGCCAAGGATGAGAAGTATCTTGGTGAATGAGCAGGAGGGCAGAGTGCTCTGCTGTCCCTGGGGTTGGCTTGGATGCAGGTGGCAGCCCTTAGGGTGCTGCCCTGCAATGGTGGGGCTGCAGGGGATGCACTGCTCCTCCAGCCCCCACCCACCAAACCTGAATGATGCCATTCATCCCCACTCATGGAGGGACACAGCAGGTCCATGACTTTAGGAAAGGCAAACTGTTGTGAAGCACTAAGAGTAAATCTCATTTCAATAGTCTAAAAGAGTGAAATTGTGTTATAAATATTTTAGATGATTGACTTAGATTTTAATCCTGGAGCCAAAGCAGGTAACGGCTATGAAGAGAGGAGGCAGGAGGGAGGGAGAGGAAGAGAAGCAAGACCAACATTAGGCCCCAGTTTGCAAAGTCATACACACGTGCCTCTGTGTAAGCACATCTGCAGTCTCAGGTCCAAGTTCAAGTTAATAGTCAGGTGTGCTTTGGTCTAATTCTTGGATGAACTTTTTCTTTTTTTTTTCCAGGGCTGGGACCTGCAAAGCAGAGTGCAAAACCTTTCGAGTTCCACTCAAGCTCATTTTAAAATGAAAAATCAGGTGTTCCCTTCCTGCTCTTCCATTTCTGGAGTAGAAATACTGGAGTACAGAGAAGGATAATGAACACTCTGCCATGTCTGCATTCCTGTCTATCATGAAAATGGATTCTAGGCTAAAGAACTAATACACTCTGCACCAGGAAATATTTGTGGCTGTCAGTGCTAGGGTTTAAGAGCACCGCTAATTATTCCCCTGATTCAGAACTGGTATTTTTAAAGAGCGTGGGATCAAGAGTCACTGTCATGAAATAGAGTTTTGTGAGCTAGAAAAAGCTGGTTTTATGTAGTGTAAATAAACTTATATTTTTTGTGCTGTAAATAAATAACTGTGGTGAATAAATATGTACAGGTACATGTGTAGATGAAGGAAACTGATTATGCATCTGTCAGAATACACACACAACACATATAGTGAGCACAGAGGGGAAAGTAAATATTGAAAAAAGGTCACTACACTGAAAGAAACTAACACGCATTTCAAAAAGGTATTTCTTTCTCTAATTTTAATGGAGCAAGTAGTGCATGAAAATTGATGAGGACCCTTTCCCAACTACGACCTAGAACTGAAATAATTTTGATAGTCTCAGGCACAATACAGAAAAGAAACGGTAAGCCCAGTACTAGAGATGGTAGTTCTCCCTCGGTAGCTCTTTCCCCCTCCCCCTGTGCAAATTCTCTCGGATTAAAATGGCAGAGGGAGGAGGGGAGTGGCTGGGGACAGTTTGCCTGATATGAGATAACCGCTGCTAGTCAAATTGCACTTTTAATTGCACAGGCCAATAAAAAAAACTTGCTACAGAAGTTAATTTGAATGAAAATGAAAGACACGCCCCACAAGCTGCTTTCCATGATTATGTATTGTTTCCCCTCACCCTGCTGTACAGTCTGAGTCACAAATAAAAGCAAACAGTTCGTGTACTTTTTTTTGCCCGTTTTTGCCAGAACAGGTCTGGACCCCCACCCCCGTCATCTCCTCCCCAAAAGCGAGCAGTGTTTGCCGAATGGAGCCTCATGCAACAAGGAGAGGCAAAGTGGTCTCGCTTCCCCTTTTGTTCCCTTCCCTCGCCCCTCGCACAGGCTCCTTCCCAGTTTTTGGGAGTGGTGCCATTGGAGGTTGCTGGTAGGGATGAGGCACTCCCAGATCAGACTCGGGGAAGGCACAAATGCGTAGGACGATGGCATTCCCGACTCCGAAAGCCTCATCCCATGAGGGCGGCCATGCGGGAGGGTTCCTGTGCCACGCCAGGTCCAGGCAGCAGGTCAGAGGGACTTCTGGCCTGGGCAAGGCGACAGGGGCCCTCCATGCCCTGAGCCCCCCACCATGCAGCGTGGGGAGCCAGGCACCTCATGGGGCCTCGCTGGCATGTGAGCCATGAAAATCCAGGATGTGGAGCCAGCTGGGCCCCAAGAACCGGGCTTAGCTTGGCAGAGGAGCCCCCCAAGGGGCGGGGGTATAAGGAGATGCTTCAGAGGACATCGGGGCCACCACCTGCGGCGAGGGCTCCAACGGCTCCGTGGGACCGTCTACGACAGCCCAGCAGCTCCCCACTGGCGGGGACTGAGCCTGCGGGGCCCCATCCGTAGAGCGCCTGCTCCGCTCCCGGGAAGGGTTTGCATGGTGACATGGTGACCCCCGTGTCCCCCGCTCCCAGGGCACTCGCGGGCCCTGGACACCGACCCCCCCCCCCCCCCCCCCCGCGGAGCCGCACCACACCAACAGCGGGGGCTTTGTATGCAACCCCATTCAAACCACGCCGTAACCTTCCGCCGCGCGCGGAGGGGGGGGAAGAAGTAGTCCCTCGCCACCCTCCTCCCGGGTCTGAGGTCACAGTGGGACGACGGACACCACTGAGGGGGCACAGTGTAGCCATATCGGGCAGAGCCGGTGAGCGCCGCTCTGGTGGGTGCTCCCGTCGCAGCCCTGGAGAGGCAAAGGTATCGCTGGGCGGAGAGAGCGCGGAGCCCTCGCACGCACGACCAGGCGATAACACCTCCCCCTCGCCCCAGCGAACGGAAGCGCCGAGGCTGCCGCGATGGGCAGGAGACACCGTCCAATCAGCAGATGGGCTGGCCTCCCAAAATGTAGGTTCATCCAATGGGAAGCAGCGGCGGCGGCGAAGGGGCGGGGCCGGTGGCG
>JAUMJL010001795.1:0-29492 GCA_033558185.1 Dromococcyx pavoninus
GAAAAGAAGAAGGGGGGAAAGAGGAGGGGGGAAAAGAGAGGAGGGGGGAAAAGAGGAGGGGGAAAAGAGAGGAGGGGGAAAGAGAGGAGAGGGAAAAGAGAAGGGGAAAAAAAGAGAGAAGGGGAAAAAGAGGGGGGAAAGAGGAGGGGGGAAAGGAGGAGGGGGAAAAGAGAGAAGGGAGAAAAGAGGAAGAGGAGGGGGGAAAGAGGAGGAGAAGGGGGAAAAGAAGGAGGGGGAAAAGGAGGGGGGGAAAAGGAGGAGGGGGAAAAGAGGAGGGGGAGAAGGAGGGGGAAAAAGAGGGGGAAAAAGAGGGGGGAAAAGAGGAGGAGGAAGCGGAAAAGAGGAGGGGGAAAAAGAGAAGGGGAAAAAGAGAGGAGGGGGAAAAAGAGAGGAGGGGAAAAAGAGGAGGGTTTTTTTTTTTGGGGGGGGGGTTTACAAAAATAACCGGCGTCCATCGCTGCGCCGAGCGGCGTCCGGGCTCAGACCACGGTGCTGATGCGGTTCCCACCTTTCGTTTTGGGGGGGCCCTGGGCCGTCTGAGCCAAGGGCGAAGTGGGGGGGCCGGCGGGGGAGTGGGGGCTGAGGGGGGTGTGGGGCGAGGGGGGGGGCAAGGGGGGTAGGAGGGGTGGGGGGGGATGGGGGAGTGGGGGGGCGCGTGGTGGTGGTGGTGATGGTGGTGGTGGTGGTGATGGGGCGGGGGGGGGGACCGCCCCCCCTCCCCCCCCGCCGGCGCCACCCCCGCCCCCTCCCCCGCCTCGAAGGGGTCCCCCCCCCACGTTTGGGATCCCCCCCCCTCCCCCGAAAACGAAATGCTGGCCGGGGGGGGGGCCTGGGGGGGGTGATGGTGGGGGCCGGGGGGGGCGGCGGGGGGGGGGGGGCCGGGGGGGGTACCCGTGGGGCAGAGGAGGGGGGGGGGTGGTGGTGGGGAGGGGGGGCCGGGCTGTAAAGAGGGAGTGGGGATAAAGGTTGGCGGGGGGGGGCGCCCGAAGGACCCCCCCTCTTTTTCCGGGCCTGTGTAAAGTGTAATGAGGGTGCGGGGGGGGGGAACCCCCCCCCGGGGGGGCCGTGCTGCTGGGGGGGGGCGGAAAGGGGGGGTTGGGGTCCCCCGTGGAAGCGGGGGGGGGCGCCGGCGGCGATGGCGGGGAGAGGAGGGGGGGGCGCGGGGCGAGAGGGAGGGGGGGGTTGTTGGGGGTAGGGCGGGGGGGGCTGTTGAGGGGGACCGGGACCCCCCCCAACGACCCCCGCCCTGTCCGCCGCCGCCGAGGGGGTGGGGGGGGACGCCCCCGGGACCCCCCCCTCCAACCCCCACCCCGTGGCAATACTGAGCGTGCAGGGCCTGGAGCTTGGAGGGAGCTTCGGTGGGGGGGGGTCCCGAGGGGGGGTGGTGGGGGTGCGGGTGGGGGTGCGGGTGGGCGTGGGGAGGGGGGGTGGTGGTGGTGGTGGTGGGAGGAGGAAGCCGAGGAAGAAGAGGCCGAGGCCGGATGCGGGACCCCCGGGCCTTGGGGGGGGCCGGGGGGGGGGCGGCCCGGGGGGGCCTTTTCCGCGGCGGCTGCCGAAAAGGGACCCCAAAAAGGAGGAGGAGTTGGAAACCGGGCGGGGGGGGGGGGGGGTTTGTAACCCTCGGGGGGTCCCATTGGCCCCCCCGGAGGGCCCCGAGCCTGAGGGCGGGGGGAGCTGATGATGGAGCCCTGTTTGAGGTGGGGGGGGGGGGAAACTGGTCACCGTCCCAGTGCGACCAGTGACCCCCAGTAACCGTGTCGGTGTGCCCAGGTCCCAGCCCAGTGCTCCCAGCGCCCCCCTGCATCATCCCAGTATCCAGCCCAGTGCCCCCAATGCCCCCCCGCATCATCCCAGGATCCCCAGTATCCAGCCCAGTGTCCCCAGTGCCCCCACACACCATCCCAGGATCCCCAGTATCCAGCCCAGTATCCCCAGTATCCAGCCCAGTGTCCCCAGTTCCCAGCCCAGTGCCCCCAGTGTGCCCCCCCGCACCATCCCAGTATCTCCAGTATCCAGCCCAGTGCTCCCAGTGCCCCCCCGCATCATCCCAGGATCGATCCCCAGTATCCAGCCCAGTATCTCCAGTTCCCAGCTCAGTGCCCCCAATGCCCCCCCGCATCATCCCAGTATCCCCAATATCCAGCCCAGTGCCCCCAATGCCCCCCCGCATCATCCCAGTATCCCCAATATCCAGCCCAGTGCCCCCAATGCCCCCCCGCATCATCCCAGGATCCCCAGTATCCAGCCCAGTATCCCCAGTATCCAGCCCAGTGTCCCCAGTTCCCAGCCCAGTGCCCCCAGTGTGCCCCCCCGCACCATCCCAGTATCTCCAGTATCCAGCCCAGTGCTCCCAGTGCCCCCCCGCATCATCCCAGGATCGATCCCCAGTATCCAGCCCAGTATTTCCAGTTCCCAGCTCAGTGCCCCCAGTGCCCCCCCGCACCATCCCAGTGTCCCCAGTATCCAGCCCAGTGCCCCCAATGCCCCCCCGCATCATCCCAGGATCCCCAGTATCCAGCCCAGTGTCCCCAGTGCCCCCACACACCATCCCAGGACCCCCAGTATCCAGCCCAGTATCCCCAGTTCCCAGCCCAGTGCACCCCCCCGCACCATCCCAGGATCCCCAGTATCCAGCCCAGTGCTCCCAATATCCATCCCAGCATCCCCAGTATCCAGCCCAGTGTCCCCAGTTCCCAGCTCAGTGCCCCCAGTATCCAGCCCAGTGCTCCCAGTCCGCCCCCCACACCACCCGGGTGCCCCCAGACCCACCCCATCCCACTCCAAGCCACGCCCACTCCCGCACAAGCCCCGCCCACTCCCGCACAAGCCCCACCCCCAGTGGTAGATGAGGTCAAGCCCCGCCCCCTTCTCAACAACACAAACCCCTGTGGCCCCGGGGGCGTGGTTTATGGGGCGTGACTTATGATTGATTGGTCGTGGAAGGGGGTGTGGTTTAAATGGGGCGTGGTTTAATGGGCGTGGCTTAAGGGGGCGTGGCCTGTCCCCTCACCTCGATGGTGCTGTCCAGGGACCCCACGCTGTTGCGCCGCCCCCTCTTGCCTGGGGGGAGGGAGGGGGGGGGACACGGTTAGGGGGGACCGTGCCCCCCCAACACCCCCTTCGTGCCCCCCCAGACCCCCTTTGTGCCCCCCCCCCAGGAGACCCCAAATACCCTCCCAGCACCCTGAACCCCCCCCAGGGTCCCCCAAATCCCCCCCCAGGACACCCCAAATGCCCCCCTGGAGACCCCAAATCCCCTCCCAGCCCCTTGAACCCCTCCAGGGCCCCCCAGATCCCCCCCAGGGTCCCCTGAATCCCCCCCAGGACACCCCAAATGCCCCCCTGGAGACCCCAAATCCCCTCCAGCACCCTGAACCCCTCCAGGGCCCCCCAAATCCCCCCCAGGACACCCCAAATGCCACCCTGGAGACCCCAAATACCCTCCCAGGCCCCTCCAACCCCCCCCACGCCCCCCCAAATCCCCCCACCCCCAGGGCCCCCCAAATTCCCCCCTGGAGACCCCAAATCCCCCCCCAGCCCCCTCCATCCCCCCCCAGGACCCCCAAGATCCCCCCCCAGGGCCCTTCAAATTCCCCCAGGACACCCCAAATCCCCCCCAGGACACCCCAAATGCCCCCCTGGAGACCCCAAATCCCCCCCCCAGCCCCCTCCAACCCCCCCAGGGCCCCCCCAAATCCCCCCAGGACAACCCAGATCCCCCCCAGGGTCCCCTAAATCCCCCCCAAGGTCCCCTGAATCCCCCCCAGGACACCCTAAATGCCCCCCTGGAGACCCCAAATCCCCCCCCTCAGCCCCCCTCCAACCCCCCCCAGGACCCCCCAAGATCCCCCCCAGGGCCCCCCAAATCCCCCCCAGGACCCCCCCCAAATCCCCCCCTGGAGACCCCAAATCCCCTCCCAGCCCCCTCTAACCCCCCCACGGCCCCCCAAATCCCCCCAGGACAACCCAGATCCCCCCCCAGGGCCCCCCCAAATTCCCCCAGGACACCCCAAATACCCCCCCCAGCCCCCTCCAACCCCCCCCCACGGCCCCCTAAATCCCCCCCCAGGGGCCCCCCAAATCACCCTCAGGACACCCCAAATGCCCCCCAGGCCACCTCAAATCTCCCCCTGGAGACCCCAAATCCCCTCCCAGGCCCCTCCAACCCCCCCAGGACACCCCCAAATCCCCCCCTGGAGACCCCAAATCCCCCCCCAGCCCCCTCCATCCCCCCCCCAGGACCCCCAAGATCCCCCCCAGGGCCCCTCAAATTCCCCCAGGACACCCCAAATCCCCCACAGGACACCCCAAATCCCCCTCCAACCCCCCCAGGGCCCCCCAAATCCCCCCCTGGAGACCCCAAATCCCCCCCCAGCCCCCCTCCAACCCCCCCAGGACCCCCCCAAATGCCCCCCCCCCCGGGGTCCCCCCCCCCTCACCACCATCGGAGAGGTCTCTGAGGGAGCTGCTGAGGGCGCTGCGCTTGAGCCCCTCACCCGGCCCGAAGGCCTCATCCAGGCTGCTGCGGCTGAGCCCGTTCAGCGCCCCCGACACCCCCTTCTGCTTCTCCAGCTCAGCTGTGGGGGGGGCACCAGTCACACCAGTGCCCACCAGTGCCAACCAGTGCCAACCAGTGCCCACCAGTCAGACCAGTACCCATCAGTGCCCCCCCAGTCAGCCCAGTGCCCCCCCAGTGCCCCCGACACCCCCTTCTGCTTCTCCAGCTCAGCTGTGGTGGGGGCACCGGTCACACCAGTGCCCACCAGTGCCCCCCAATCCCCTCCCAGTCCCTTCCAATCCACTCCCAGTGCCTCCCAGTCCCCCCCAATTCCCTCCCAGCCCCTCCCAGTGCCACCCAATCCCCTCCCAATTATCTCCCAGTCCCTCCCAATCCCCTCCCAGTCCCTCCCAGTGCCCCCTAATCCTCTTCCAGTCCCTCCCAGTCCCTTCCAGTCCCTCCTCACCCCCTCCCAGTCCCTCCCAGTCCCTTCCAATCCCCTCCCAGTGCCCCCCAGTCTGTCCCAATCCCCTCCCAGTCCCTCCCAATCCCCTCCCAGTCCCTCCCAGTGCCCCCCAATCCCCTCCCAGTCCCTCCCAATCCCCCCAATCCCCTCCCAGTGCCCCCCAATCCCCTCCCAATCCCCCCCCAATCCCCTCCCAGTCCCTCCCAATCCCCTCCCAGCCCCTCCCAGTGCCACCCAATCCCCCCCCAATCCCCTCCCAGTCCCTCCCAGTCCCTCCCAATCCCCTCCCAGCCCCTCCCAGTGCCCCCCAATCCCCTCCCAGTCCCTCCCAGTGCCCCCTAATCCTCTTCCAGTCCCTCCCAGTCCCTCCCAGTCCCTCCTCACCCCCTCCCAGTCCCTCCCAATCCCCCCAATCCCCTCCCAGTGCCCCCCAATCCCCTCCCAGTGCCCCCCAATCCCCTCCCAATCCCCCCCAATCCCCTCCCAGTCCCTCCCAGTGCCCCCCAATCCCCTCCCAGTCCCTCCCAGTGCCCCCCAATCCCCTCCCAGCGCCCTCCCAGTGCCACCCAATCCCCCCCAATCCCCTCCCAGTGCCCCCCAATCCCCTCCCAGCCCCTCCCAGTGCCCCCCAATCCCCTCCCAGCGCCTCCCAATCCCCTCCCAGCGCCCTCCCAGTGCCCCCCAGCGCTCACCCTCCACCCGGTACTTCTCCATCTCCTGCACCTCGGCCACCGACTCGCGGAGGTCGCTGGCGAAGCGCAGCCGGTCCTGGGGGCTGGGGGCGTTGAAGACGATGAGGACCTTCCTCTCGCCGCCCGGCGCCGCCGACAGCAGCTTGATGCCAAAATGGTAATCTGGGGCGGGGGGCACGGGCACAGGTCAGGGGGCACGGGGGGGGGGGCACGGGGGGGGCACAGGGCAGGGGGCACGGGGGGGCACGGGGTCAGGGGGCACGGGGGGGGCATAGGGCAGGAGCACAGGGCGGGGGGCACGGGGCAGAGGGCGGGGGGGCACGGGGTGGTGGGGCACAGGGTGGGGGGCACAGGGTGGGGGGCACGGGGCACAGGTCAGGGGGCACGGGGGGGGCACGGGGGGGGCACAGGGCAGGGGGCACGGGGCACAGGTCAGGGGGCACGGGGGGGGCACGGGGGGGGCACGGGGGGGGCACAGGGCAGGGGGCATGGGGGGGGCACGGGGGGGGCACAGGTCAGGGGGCACGGGGGGGGCACGGGGGGGCACGGGGGGGGCACAGGGCAGGGGGCACGGGGCACAGGTCAGGGGGCACGGGGGGGGCACGGGGTCACGGGGCACAGGTCAGGGGGCACGGGGGGGGCACGGGGGGGTACGGGGGGGGCACGGGCACAGGTCAGGGGGCACGGGGGGGAACGGGGCAGGGGGCACAGGTCAGGGGGCACGGGGGGGCACGGGGGGGGCACGGGCACAGGTCAGGGGGCACGGGACAGAGGGCACGGAGTGGGGGGCACGGGGCACAGGTCAGGGGGCACGGGGGGGGCACGGGGCAGGGGGCAAAGGGTGGGGGCACAGGGTGGGGGGTAAAGAGCAGGGGGGAAAAAGGGCAGGGGGCACAGGGCGGGGGGGCACAGGTCAGGGGGCACGGGGGGGGAGGGACACAGGGTGGGGGGCACAGGGTGGGGGGCACGGGGGGGGCACGGGGCAGGGGTCACGGGGCACAGGTCAGGGGGCACGGGGGGGGCACGGGGCACAGGGCAGGGGGCACGGGGGGGGCACGGGGCAGGGGTCACGGGGCACAGGTCAGGGGGCACGGGGGGGGCACGGGGCACAGGGCAGGGGGCACGGGGGGGGCACGGGGCAGGGGGCAAAGGGTGGGGGCACAGGGTGGGGGGTAAAGAGCAGGGGGCAAAGGGCAGGGGGCACAGGGCGGGGGCACAGGGCGGGGGGCACAGGTCAGGGGGCACGGGGGGGGGGACACAGGGTGGGGGGCACAGGGTGGGGGGCACGGGGGGGGCACGGGGCAGGGGGCACGGGGCACAGGTCAGGGGGCACGGGGGGGGCAGGGGGCACGGGGGGGGCACGGGGCAGGGGGCACAGGTCAGGGGGCACGGGGGGGCACGGGGGGGGCACGGGCACAGGTCAGGGGGCACGGGGCAGAGGACACGGGGCAGGGGGCAAAGGGCAGGGGGCACAGGGCAGGGGGTAAAGAGCAAGGGGCAAAGGGCAGGGGGCACAGGGCAGGGGCACAGGGTGGGGGCACGGGGCAGGGGGCACAGGGCGGGGGGCACAGGGTGGGGGGCAAAGGGCAGGGGGCACAAGGCAGGGGGGTCAAGATCATGGGGCAAAGGTCAAGGGGTTCAGGAGGATCCATGGGCAAAGGGGAGGGAGATCCTTCAGGATCCAAAGGGGAACATCGTGAGGAACATCACGGGGACATCAGGGACATCCCATGGGAGACACCTTGGGGCATCCCAGGGGGAACATCCAATGGGAGACACCACGGGACCTCCCATGGAGAACATCCAATGGGAGACTCCATGGGACGTCCCATGGAGAACATCCAATGGGAGACACCATGGGGCATCCAATGGGAGACACCATGGGATGTCCCATGGAGAACATCCAATGGGAGACACCATGGGGAGTCCCATGGAGAACATCCAATGGGAGACACCATGGGACGTCCCATGGAGAACATCCAATGGGAGACACCATGGGGAGTCCCATGGAGAACATCCAATGGGAGACACCATGGGGAGTCCCATGGAGAACATCCAATGGGAGACACCATGGGACGTCCCATGGAGAACACCCAATGGGAGACACCATGGGGCATCCAATGGGAGACACCAAGGGACGTCCCATGGAGAACACCCAATGGGAGACACCATGGGACGTTCCATGGAGAACATCCAATGGGAGACACCATGGGGACATCAAAGACATCCCATGGAAGACATCAAGTGGGAGACACCCTGGTGCTGGGTCCACGACCCCACGGGGCAAAGGGGTCATCTGGTGGTGGACCTCGTGGGTCAAGGGTGGCCGTGGGGCTCACAGGCGTTCTGGAAGAGCTGCATGTGCATCTCCACGAGGGGGAAGCTCTGACGGAAGCTGTAGGTCACCAGGATCTTCTTCTTCTGGAAGATCTTCGTCACCTGCCGAGGCCATGGGCTCAACGGAGACCCAAACATCTCAGAGAGACCCCCCCATGGGTTACCACCACCACCACCACCACCACCACCCACCCCAGGGACAACCTCCCACCCCTCAGGCTCTCTCCAGGGCCACCCAGGTGTCCATCTCACCACCAGGAGGTCGTTGAAGAGGAAGACCTCGCGCTGATGGAGCCCCAAGCGCTGGGGTCGGTTGGGGTCAGGGACCTCGTAGAGTTGGCAGCAGCAGACGAGGCGCCGGTGGGGCAGGGACAGCACCTGGGGACAGGGGTGGGCTCAGCACCACCACCCACCCACCCACCCACCCACCCATCCACCAGGTGGTGGTGGTGCTGGAACCCTTGATGTTGGTCGGTCCCATCCCTGGGGGCACCTGAAGCATCTCCCCCGTGGTGTCACCTGCAATGGCCACCATTGGGTCATCTGGAACGTCCCATATTGGGTCATCTGGAACGTCCCATATTGGGTCATCCGGAACGTCCCACATTGGTCACCTTGGGCAACCTCTGTTGGGTCATCTAGAACATCTCCCAGAGGTCACCTAGCTCATCCCCATGGGTCTCCTAGGGCATCTCCCATAAGGTCATCCAGAGCATCCATAGGGTCACCTAGAACATCCCCCAGAGGTCACCTAGGACTTCTCCCATAGGGTCACCTAAAGTATCTTCCATTGGGTCACCTGGAACATCTCCTACACGGTCATCTAGGACCTCTCCCAGAGGTCACCTAGAGCATCTCCCATAGGGTCACCTAAAGTATCTTCCATTGGGTCACCTAGAACATCCCCATAGGGTGACCCAGAACATCCCCATAGGGTCACCCAGAACATCTCCCATAGGGTCACCCAGAGCATCCTCCATTGGGTCATCAAGGACACCTCCCATAGGGTCACCTAGAACATCTCCCATAGGGTCACCTAGAACACCTTCCAGAGGTCACCTAAAGCATCTCCCATAGGGTCACCTAAAGTATCTTCCATTGGGTCACCTAGAACATCCCCAGAGGTCACCTAGAACATCCCCAGAGGTCACCTGGAGCACTTCCCATAGGGTGACCTGGAGCATCCTCCATAGGTCATCTAGAACATCCTCATAGGGTCACCCAGAACATCTCCCATAGGATGACCCAGAACATTTCCCATAGGGTCACCCAGAGCATCCTCCATTGGGTCATCAAGGACACCTCCCATAGGGTCACCTAGAGCATCTCCTATAGGGTCACCTAGAACATCCCCAGAGGTCACCTAGAGCATCTCCCATAGGGTCACCTGGAGCACTTCCCATAGGGTCACCTAAAGCACCCTCCATAGGGTCACCTAGAACATCCTCATAGGGTCACCCAGAACATCCCCATAGGGTCACCCAGAACATCTCCCATAGGGTCACCCAGAGCATCCTCCATTGGGTCATCAAGGACACCTCCCATAGGGTCACCTAGAACATCTCCCATAGGGTCACCTAGAACACCTTCCAGAGGTCACCTAAAGCACTTCCCATAGGGTCACCTAAAGTATCTTCCATTGGGTCACCTAGAACATCCCCAGAGGTCACCTGGAGCATCTCCCATAGGGTCACCTAAAGCATCCTCCATAGGTCATCTAGAACATCCCCATAAGGTCACCCAGAACGTCTCCCGTGGGGTCACCCCGAGCACCCTCGGCTGGGTCTCCGAGGACAGGTCCCAGAGGTCCCCCAGAGGTCCCCCAGCGCCCCCCGGCCGGACCCACCGGCTTCTTGCCGACGATCATCCTCTCGACGGCCTGGACCTGGGACACGTGGTCGTCGTTGGTGCGCAGCTCCCGGCTCTGGATGCGCTGGTAGATGCCGACCAGCATGTCCCGAGGGATGTCCTCCCCATTGTCCACCCCTGCGCGACACCCCAGGGCCCCGAGCTCTAGAACCCACGGGTGCTGAGGCCACCAGGAGGAACGGTGCAGTGGGGTGGGGTGGAGGTGGGATGGGAAGGGATGGAGATAGGGACGGGATGGTGATGGACATGGACATGGAGATGGAGACGGGGATGGACATGGACATGGACATGGAGACGGGGATGGGATGGGATGGTGGTTCCTCAACTTGGAGGAAAAATGGGATGGGATGGGATGGGAATGGAGATGGAGGTGGAGATGGGGATGGAGGTGGCATGGGATGGGATGGGGTGGAGATGGAGATGGAGATGGAGATGAGATGGGATGGGATGGAATTGGGATGGGATGGAGACAGAGACGGAGACGGAGACGGAGATGGAGATGGGATGGGATGAGATGGAGGTGGAGATGGAGATGGAGATGGAGATGGAGATGGAGATGGAGATGGAGATGGAGATGGAGATAGAGACGGAGACATAGATGGGACGGGACGGGATGGGATGGGATGGGATGGGATGGGATGGGATGGGATGGGATGGGGATGGGGATGGGGATGGGGATGGGGGTGGAGGTGGAGATGGAGGTGGAGGTGGAGGTGGAGGTGGAGATGGAGATGGAGATGGAGATGGAGATGGAGATGGAGATGGAGATGGAGATGGGATGGGATGAGATGGAGGTGGAGATGGAGATGGAGATGGAGATGGAGATGGAGATGGAGATAGAGATGGAGACGGAGACATAGATGGGACAGGATGGGATGGAGATGGGATGGGATGAAGATGGGGATGGGGATGGGGATGGAGATGGAGATGAGATGGGATGGGATGGAATTGGGATGGGATGGAGACAGAGACGGAGACGGAGACGGAGACGGAGACGGAGATGGAGATGGAGGTGGAGATGGAGGTGGAGATGGAGGTCGAGGTGGAGGTCGAGGTGGAGATGGAGATGGAGGTGGAGATGGAGATGGAGATGGAGGTGGAGGTGGAGGTGGAGATGGAGGTGGAGGTGGAGATGGAGATGGAGATGGAGATGGAGGTGGAGGTGGAGGTGGAGGTGGAGGTGGAGGTGGAGGTGGAGGTGGAGATGGAGATGGGCCGCGGTGGTGGTTCCTCACCTCGGAGGTTCTTGATGAAGTCCTCCAGCTTCATCTTGCGCTCGGCCTTGACGCTGGGGCTGTACATGTCCGTGTTGAGGAGGATGATGGCGAAGGCCAGGATGAAGATGGTGTCCGGGTTGCGGAACTGGCGCAGCAGGGCCGCGTTACAGACGCAGTAGCGCTGGCTGCGGGGGGGGGTGGACAAGCCCCACGGCCCGTGGGCTCAAGGTGTCCCCAAGGGCCACCTCCACGTGGGCCGCCACGGCCTCTGAACCCCGTTGGGGTCCCAAGCGTCGTCCAGGCCCACCTGGAGGTGGGGTCGCCACCTCTGATGTTCTCCAAGTGGGTAGGGTCACCTAGAACCTCAGCTGGTCCCATGGGAGCCACCACCCCAACGTTCTCCTGCTTGGGCCATGGGGTCATCTAGAACCTCCTCTGGTCCCATGGGAGCCACAACCCCTCATGTCCTCTTCCTTGAGCCATGGGGTCATCTAGAACCTCATCTGTCCCAAGGAGGGACCATGGGGTCATCTAGAACCTCAGCTGGTCCCATGGGAGCCACCACCCCAATGTTCTCCTGCTTGGGTCATGGGGTCATCTAGAACCTCAGCTGGTCCCACGGGGGCCACCGCCCCAATGTCCTCTTCCTTGGGCCATGGGGTCATCTAGAACCTCATCTGTCCCAAGGAGGGACCATGGGGTCATCTAGAACCTCAGCTGGTCCCATGGGAGCCACCACCCCAATGTTCTCCTGCTTGGGCCATGGGGTCACCTAGAACCTCAGCTGGTCCCAAGGAGGGACCATGGGGTCATCTAGAACCTCAGCTGGTGCCACGAGGGCCACCACCCCTCACGTTCTCCTCCTTTCTCCACGGGTTGACCTAGAACCTCACCCCACGACCCCTGGGCCACCACCCCTACCACCTCCCCCTCGGTCCACCTCAAACCTCCACTGGGGGTGACCCCAAACCTCCGGGTGCCCCGAGGAGCCTTGGTTTGACCAAGGGAGCCTTGGCCGTTCCTCACCTGAAGGCCTCGATCAACCTCTCGACCTTCTGGGCCTCCCCCTGCACCCGAATGTGCGACTGGAACTTCCTCAAGGCCTCGTCCAGCTCCATCCCGGAGAAGTCCATCTCGTCCACCACGCAGCTGCAGGACACGAAACCCACCCCCCCCACCACCACCAAAAATGGGACCGAAGAGGATCTCAGCCCCATGGTGGATCCCATCCACACCTCGAGTTGGTCTCGACCCCATCCCACCCCACCCCAGCCCAGGGTGGTCCCGGGGGCTCACTCGAGGACGTCGCGGTTGAATTGCTTCTGGCGGTTGCCGAGGAACTCTCCGATCATCTGCCGGCTCAAGCCCTTCCTCTCCAGGATGAAGTGGGCCACCCCCACCGGCGTGTCCGACAGGAAGCCCCTCTCGATCAGGTATTGGATCCCCTTCTCCGGCTTCCTGAGAACCACGGGAGGGAAAAAAAACCCAAGGGGGTGGAGATGTGGCCACCACGAGGATCACCGGGAGGTTCCTCGCTTGGGCATGGGTGGAGGGTGACCTAGAACGGCACCTTCTGGCCGTAGGGTGACCTGGAACGGCACCTTCTGGCTGTAGGGTGACCTAGAACGGCACCTTCTGGCTGTAGGGTGACCTAGAACGGCACCTTCTGGCCATAGGGTGACCCGGAACGGCACCTTCTGGCCGTAGGGTGACCTGGAACGGCACCTTCTGGCCATAGGGTGACCTAGAACGGCACCTTCTGGCCGTAGGGTGACCCGGAACGGCACCTTCTGGCCATAGGGTGACCTAGAACGGCACCTTCTGGCCGTAGGGTGACCTGGAACGGCACCTTCTGGCTGTAGGGTGACCTAGAACGGCACCTTCTGGCCGTAGGGTGACTGTCTCCTGGCCAGAGAGTGACCTAGAACATCACTTCTGGCTGTAGGGTGACCTAGAATGGCACCTTCTGGCCATAGGGTGACCTAGAACGGCACCTTCTGGCCGTAGGGTGACCTGGAACGGCACCTTCTGGCCATAGGGTGACTGTCTCCTGGCCAGAGAGTGACCTAGAACATCACTTCTGGCTGTAGGGTGACCTAGAATGGCACCTTCTGGCCGTAGGGTGACCTGGAACGGCACCTTCTGGCTGTAGGGTGACCTGGAATGGCACCTTCTGGCTGTAGGGTGACCTGGAACGGCACCTTCTGGCCGTAGGGTGACCTAGAATGGCACCTTCTGGCCATAGGGTGACTGTCTCCTGGCCAGAGAGTGACCTAGAACATCACTTCTGGCTGTAGGGTGACCTAGAACGGCACCTTCTGGCCATAGGGTGACCTAGAACGGCACCTTCTGGCCATAGCGTGACCTAGAACGGCACCTTCTGGCTGTAGGGTGACCTAGAATGGCACCTTCTGGCCGTAGGGTGACTGTCTCCTGGCCAGAGAGTGACCTAGAACATCACTTCTGGCTGTAGGGTGACCTAGAATGGCACCTTCTGGCCGTAGGGTGACCTAGAACGGCACCTTCTGGCCGTAGGGTGACCTGGAACGGCACCTTCTGGCCATAGGGTGACTGTCTCCTGGCCAGAGAGTGACCTAGAACATCACTTCTGGCTGTAGGGTGACCTAGAATGGCACCTTCTGGCCGTAGGGTGACCTGGAACGGCACCTTCTGGCTGTAGGGTGACCTGGAATGGCACCTTCTGGCTGTAGGGTGACCTGGAACGGCACCTTCTGGCCGTAGGGTGACCTAGAATGGCACCTTCTGGCCATAGGGTGACTGTCTCCTGGCCAGAGAGTGACCTAGAACATCACTTCTGGCTGTAGGGTGACCTAGAACGGCACCTTCTGGCCATAGGGTGACCCGGAACGGCACCTTCTGGCCGTAGGGTGACCTACAACGGCACCTTCTGGCCATAGGGTGACCCGGAACGGCACCTTCTGGCTGTAGGGTGACCTAGAACGGCACCTTCTGGCCATAGGGTGACCCAGAACGGCACCTTCTGGCTGTAGGGTGACTTAGAACGGCACCTTCTGGGTGTAGGGTGACCTGGAACGGCACCTTCTGGCCATAGGGTGACCTAGAATGTCACCCTGGCCTTTCTCTAGGGCCACCAAGGTCATCCCATCCTTACTATTGGGTCATCTAGAACACCACCACAGGGCCACCAAGAGGCCACCAAGAAGGCCACCCCATCCATTCCATGGGGCCACCAAGACGGTCCCCTTGGCCTTCCTATAGGACCACCGAGAAGGTCCCCTTGGTCGTTCTCTAGGGCCACCAAGGTCACCCCATTCTTGCCATTGGGTCATCTAGGACATCACTGTGGGGTCACCAAGAACACCACCTCATCCCTTCCCTAGGGCCACCAAGAAGGTCCTCTTGGCCGCTCTCCAGGGCCACCAAGCTCACCCCATCCTCGCCATTGAGTCACCTAGAACACCACCCCATCCCTTCCTATAGGACCACCAAGAAGGTCCCCTTGGTTGCTCTCCAGGGCCACCAAGCTCACCCCATCCTCGCCATTGAGTCACCTAGAACACCACCCCATCCCTTCCTATAGGACCACCAAGAAGGTCCCCTTGGTCACTCTCCAGGGCCACCAAGCTCACCCCATCCTTGCCATTGAGCCACCAAGAAGATCACTTTGGTCATTTCCATCCTTGCCATTGGGGTCACCTAAAACCTCACCGTGGGGGCCACCAAGAACCCCGCCCCACCCTGTCCACGAGACCCCCGAGAACACCCCAAACCCCCACTTCTGGACCAGCAGACCCCACCCCACCTCCCTTCCTGTGCCCACCACCCCCCCCTCCCACGTCCCGTTGTCCCCCCCGTGGTTTCTCCTCACTTGTTGAAGAGGTTGAGGCCGATGCGGTACTGGCGCCGCTGCACGACGTCGTTGTTGAGCGCCGGCGAGTCCCAGCTCTGCCGCGGTTCCCGTTGGTAGGTGACCTTCCCAGAAGGTCCAGGAGGACCTGAGGGTTGAGGTGGAGCAGCCGGAGGCGGCGGCGCCGGCGGAGGAGGCGGCGGAAGCGGTGGCCGCCGTAAGCTGTCACGTGACGAGGAACCCGAGGAACAGTTGAGGGTCTCGTTGGAGTTGGAGCTGCTCCCCAAGCTCTCGTTGTCCCCATCGGACCCTTCCTCGCCCACGGCGGCGCCAGCAGAAGGTGGTGGTGGTGGTGGTGCCGTGGTGGCGGCAACAGAGGGGGCTTCGGGGTGGAAGCACCGATGAGGAGGAGGAGGAGGAGGAAGAGCTCCACCGCGGGGCAAGGTGGCCCCGGTGGGTCCTTCGTGGTCAAAGGGACCTCCGCGGTTGGCGGAGCCGCGGTCGGAGCGGTCGCTGAGGTCGGCAGAGCCATCGCTGGGGGGTTCGATCGTCAACAATGGGGGGTGGTGGCCGTGGCCACCTGTGGTCCCACCACGGCCTCGGCACTCCAGGCAGGTGGGACCGCGGCGAGGAACCTCCTCGGGACCTCCCCAGCGGTCGCCTTGGCCCTGGGGGTGGTTGGTGGAGGCGGTGGCGGACGACGGCGGAGCCGGCGCCGGAGCAGAAGGTGGGGACGTGGGTTCGGAGGATGGAGGTGGAGGTGGAGGTGGTGGTGGAGGTGGAGGAGGAGGGTCGGGGCTCGGAGGGTGCTCGGGGGAACGGGGGGAGCCCGGGAGGCCCTCGTCCAGGTAGAGGGTGACGTCGCTGGTGGAGGTGGCGGCGCTGTCACCCGCGGGGGCGGTCGGGGCGCCCGGGGCCACCACGCGGCCACCTCCGGCCAGAGCTTCGTCGATGGAGGCGGCCAAGGACTTCACCTGAGAGGGGGTGGAGGGGAAGTGTCAGAGCCCAGTGCGGCCACCGGGACCTCAGCGGCAGCCCAGGGACCTCCAAGGCCATCCCAAGGGCCTCCAAGGCCATCTCAAGAACCTCAACTCCAGCCCAAGGACCTCCAACTCCATCCCAAGGACCTCCAACTCCAGCCCAAGGACCCCAACTCCATCCCAAGGACCTCCAACTCCAGCCCAAGGACCTCCAACTCCAGCCCAAGGACCTCCAACTCCATTCCATGGACCCCAACTCCATCTCAAGAACCTCAACTCCAGCCCAAGGACCCCAACTCCAGCCCAAGGACCCCAACTCCAGCCCAAGGACCTCCAACTCCAGCCCAAGGACCCCAACTCCAGCCCAAGGACCTCCAACTCCAGCCCAAGGACATCCAACTCCAGCCCCAGGACCTCAGCTCCATCCCAAGGACCTCCAAGGCCATCCCATGGACCCCAACTCCAGCCCAAGGACCTCCAACTCCATTCCATGGAGTCCAACTCCATCCCCTGGACCTCAACTCCAGCCCAAGGACCTCCAACTCCATCTCAAGAACCTCAACTCCAGCCCAAGGACCCCAACTCCAGCCCAAGAACCTCCAACTCCAGCCCAAGGACCTCAGCTCCAGCCCCAGGACCTCCAACTCCATTCCATGGACCCCAACTCCATCTCAATAACCTCAACTCCAGCCCAAGAACCTCCAACTCCAGCCCAAGGACCTCCAACTCCAGCCCAAGGACCTCCAACTCCATCCCATGGACCCCAGCTCCATCCCAAGGACCTCCAAGGCCATCCCAAGGACCTCAACTCCATCCCATGGACCTCTAAGTCCCTGTGAGACCCCCAATGGGCCCTGGAACCTCCCATGACCCCCATGACCTCCACAGCCCCAACGCCCTCCATGACCTCCACAACACCAATGCCCTCCATGACCTCCATGACCCCCATGACCTCCATGACCCCCATGCTCTCCATGACCTCCACGACCCCCATGACCTCCACAACGCCCACAGCCTCCATGACCCCCGTGACCCCATGACCTCCACAACCCCCACGCCCTCCACGACCTCCACAGCCCCAACAGCCTCCATGACATCCACAACCCCAACGCCCTCCACGGCCTCCATGACCTCCACAACCCCAATGCCCTCCACGACCCCCGTGACCCCATGACCTCCATGACCCCCACACCCTCCATGACCTCCACAACCCCCATGGCCTCCATGACCTTCATGGCCCCAACACCCTCCACGACCCCCATGACCCCCACAGCCCCAACACCCCCATGGTCTCCATGATCTCCACAACCCCAACGGCCTCCACGACCCCCATGACCTCCACAACCTCAATGCCCCCTATGGCCCCCATGACCCCCACAGCCCCAACACCCCCACGGCCTCCATGACCTCCACAACCCCAACGCCTTCCATGACCTCCACAACCCCAACGGCCTCCATGACCTCCATGACTCCAACGCCCTCCGCAGCCTCCACGCCCCCCGTGACCCCATGACCACCACGCCCTCCACAACCCCAATGCCCCCCATGGTCTCCATGATCTCCACAACCCCCACGGCCTCCATGACCTCTACAACCCCCTCAGCCTCCATGACCTCCACAACCCCAACGCCCTCCATGGCCTCCACGACCTCAACACCCTCCATGACCCCAATGCCCCCCATGACCTCCACAACCTCAATGCCTCCCATGGCCCCCAAGGCTCCCACAGTCCCAACACCCCCACGGCCTCCATAACATCCACATCCCCAACGGCCTCCATGACCCCCATGACCCCAATGACCTCCATAACCCCCACGCCCTCCACACCCTCCACAACCCCAATGCCCCCCATGACCTCCACAATCCCAATGGCCCCCAAGACTCCCACAGCCCCAACACCCCCATGGCCTCCACAACCTCCACAACCCCAACGCCTTCCATGACCTCCACAACCCCAACGCCCTCCACGACCTCCATGACCCCAATGCCCTCCACGCCCCCTGTGACCCCATGACCTCCATGACCCCCACGCCCTCCACGACCTCCACAACCTCAATGCCCCCCAGGCCCTCCACAACCCCCACGGCCTCCATGCCCCCCATGACCTCCACAACACCAATGTCCCACATGGTCTCCATGACCTCCATGACCCCCATGGCCTCCATGACTCCCATGACCCCATGACCTCCACAACCCCAACGCCCCCCTTGCCCTCCACAACCCCCATGGCCTCCACGTCCCCCCATGACCTCCACAACCCCAATGTCCCCCATGGCCTCCATGATCTCCACAACCCCCACGGCCTCCATGCCCCCCCATGACCTCCACAACCCCAATGTCCTCCATGGTCTCCATGATCTCCACAACCCCCACAGCCTCCATGACCCCTATGACCTCCACAACCCCAACGCCCCCCATGCCCTCCACAACCCCCATGGCCTCCACGTCCCCCCATGACCTCCACAACCCCAATGTCCCCCATGGTCTCCATGATCTCCACAACCCCCACGGCCTCCATGCCCCCCCATGACCTCCACAACCCCAATGTCCCCCATGGTCTCCATGATCTCCACAACCCCAACGGCCTCCATGACCTCCACAACCCCAACGCCCCCCATGCCCTCCATGACCTCCACATCCCCCACACCCTCCACGCCCCCCGTGCCCCTATTGACCCCCGGTGTGTCCCCCCCCCCCTACCTGCTGCGCGAAGGCCTCCTCCAGGTCAGCGCCCACCGGTCCGAAATCGGCCGACGCCGAGAGCTGCCGGGGGGGGCTTCCCCCAACCCCAACCCCGGCACCTCCTCCAGAGGCCACCACCGCGTCCTCCGGACCTCCACCACCACCACCACCACCACCACCACCACCTCCTCCATCCAAGCCGGCCCTGCAAGACCCCCCGTAACGAGGAGCCCTGCGGGGCCCTCCCAGGACGCCCTCGTCCAGCGAGGCGGGTTTGCCCTGGAAATATGGCGGCGGCGGCGGCGGCGGCCCCGGGGCGGGGGCCGGGGGTCCCCGGTCGTACTCTTCGAAGGAGAATTGGAGGCGGAGGCCGGGGAAGGCCAAACGTCGGGCGCGGGCGCCTTCGCTGCGCAACCGCTCGAACTTCTGCGCCATCCGGTAGCGGCGGAAAGCGGCCTGGATGGTGCGGGCGGCGCGGCGCGACCGGAAGTAGCCGCCATATTTGCGCTCCAGCATCTCCACCTGGAGGGGAGGAGGAGGTGGGGTGTTAGGATGATGGGGGGGAAGAGGGGGGGATTTGGGAGGAGGGGGGGATTGGGGACACGGGGTGGGGGTGGGGGTTGGGGTATGGGTGGGGCCATCAGGCTTTGGGAGGTGGATGGGGGCACCAAGATGGCGGCAGCAAGATGGCGGCACCAAGATGGAGATGGGAATGGAGACACCAATATGGGGACACCAGGGTGGGGGGTTTGGGGTATGGGGTGGGGGCACCAAGATGGCGGCAGCAAGATGGGGGGTTTGGGGTATGGGTGGGGGCACCAGGCTTTGGGAGGTGGATGGGGGCACCAAGATGGCGGCACCAAGATGGCGGCACCAAGATGGAGATGGGGATGGAGCCACCAGGATGGGGACACCAGGATGGGGGGTTTGGGGTATGGGGTGGGGGCACCAAGATGGCGGCAGCAAGATGGGGGGTTGGGGGTATGGGTGGGGGCACCACGCTTTGGGAGGTGGATGGGGGCACCAAGATGGCGGCACCAAGATGGCGGCACCAAGATGGAGATGGGGATGGAGCCACCAAGATGGGGACACCAGGATGGGGGGTTTGGGGTATGGGGTGGGGGCACCAAGATGGCAGCAGCAAGATGGGGGGTTGGGGGTATGGGTGGGGGCACCACGCTTTGGGAAGTGGATGGGGGCACCAAGATGGCGGCACCAAGATGGGGACATTGGGTCATGAGGACACCAAGATGGGACTTAGGCTTGGGTGACCACCCCAAGGCTTTGATGACCACCCCAAGGCTTTGATGACCATCCCAAGGCTTTGGTGACCACCCCATGGCTTTGATGACCAACCCAAGGCTTTGATGACCACCACAAGGCTTGGATGACCATAACATTGGTTTGGGGACCACCCCAAGGCTTTGATGACCACCTCAAGGCTTTGATGACCACCAAAAGGCTTGGATGACCACCAAAAGGCTTGGATGACCACCACAAGGGTTTGATGACCATAACATTGGTTTGGTGACCACCAAAAGGGTTGGATGACCACCCCATGGCTTTGATGACCACCACAAGGCTTTGATGACCAACCCAAGGCTTTGATGACCACCACAAGGCTTTGATGACCACCCCAAGGTTTTGGTGACCACCTCAAGGCTTTGATGACCACCTCAAGGCTTTGATGACCAACCCAAGGCTTTGATGACCACCTCAAGGCTTTGATGACGACCCCAAGGCTTTGGTGACCACCTCAAGGCTTTGATGACCACCTCAAGGCTTTGATGACCACCCCAAGGTTTTGGTGACCACCTCAAGGCTTTGATGACCACCTCAAGGCTTTGATGACCATCCCAAGGCTTTGGTGACCACCTCAAGGCTCGGATGACCAACCCAAGGCTTGGATGACCACCACAAGGCTTGGATGACCATAACATTGGTTTGGTGACCACCCCAAGTCTTTGATGGCCACCACAAGGCTTTAATGGCCACCACAAGGCTTGGATTACCACCAAAAGGCTTTGATGACCACCAGAAGGGTTTTATGACCATAACATTGGTTTGGTGACCACCCCAAGTCTTTGATGACCACCTCAAGGCTTTGATGACCATCCCAAGGCTTTGGTGACCACCCCATGGCTTTGATGACGACCCCAAGGCTTTGATGACCACCCCAAGGCTTTGGTGACCACCAAAAGGCTTTGATGACCACCCCAAGGTTTTGGTGACCACCTCAAGGCTTTGATGACCACCTCAAGGCTTTGATGACCACCTCAAGGCTTTGATGATCACCACAAGGCTTTGATGACCATAACATTGGTTTGATGAACACCCCATGACTTTGATGACCACCCCAAGGCTTTGATGATGACCCCAAGGCTTTGGTGACCACCAAAAGGCTTTGATGACCACCCCAAGGTTTTGGTGACCACCTCAAGGCTTTGATGACCACCTCAAGGCTTTGATGACCACCAAAAGGCTTGGATGACCACCAAAAGGCTTGGATGACCACCACAAGGGTTTGATGACCATAACATTGGTTTGGTGACCACCAAAAGGGTTGGATGACCACCCCATGGCTTTGATGACCACCTCAAGGCTTTGATGACCACCTCATGGCTTTGATGACCACCCCATGGCTTTGATGACGACCCCAAGGCTTTGGTGACCACCAAAAGGCTTTGATGACCACCCCAAGGTTTTGGTGACCACCTCAAGGCTTTGATGACCACCTCAAGGCTTTGATGACCAACCCAAGGCTTTGATGACCACCTCAAGGCTTTGATGACCACCCCAAGGTTTTGGTGACCACCTCAAGGCTTTGATGACCAGCCCAAGGCTTTGATGACCACCTCAAGGCTTTGATGACCAACCCAAGGCTTTGATGACCACCACAAGGCTTGGATGACCATAACATTGGTTTGGTGACCATAACATTGGTTTGGTGACCACCAAAAGGGTTTGATGACCACCCCATGGCTTTGATGACCACCACAAGGCTTTGATGACCACCTCAAGGCTTTGATGACCAACCCAAGGCTTTGATGACCACAACACTGGTTTGGTGACCACCACAGGGGTCAGGTGACCGCGCCGTGGCTCTCAGGAGGTGTCCCCAGGTACCTTCTTGTCCTGGAGGTCGGTGGAGAGCTCGTAGCTGTCGCTGAGGGCCTTGGGCCTCTTGCTCTCCTCCTCCTCCTCCTGCTTGCGCAGGGCGACGCTGGCCGGCTGCGGGGGCAGGCGTGGCCAGGCCAGGCCTGGAGAACCTCCACCACCACCACCACCACCACCGGGACCTCCACCGGGACCTCCTGGACCTTGGGGGGTTCCTTGGGGGAGGCCTCGATACGACGAGGGGCGACCACCGGGGCTCTCGGGTCCTGGGCCGACGCCTTCGCCGCCCGGGGCGTCGCCGTCCACGCTGCGGGGAGAGCGCGGCCACCTCGCGTCGGGAGCACCAGGAACCACCCCCAGAACCCCCAAAAGCACCCTGAGATGCCCTCAAAACCACCCCAGAACCCCCAAACCCATCCCAGAACCCCCAAAAGCACCCCGAGAACCCCAAAATCACCCTGAGATGCCCTCAAACCACCCCAAGATGCCCTCAAACCACCCCAGAACCCCCCAAACCACCCCAGAACATCCAAAACCACCCCAGAACCCCCCAAACCACCCCAGAACCCCCCAAACCACCCCAGAACCCCCCAAACCACCCCAGAACCCCTCAAACCACCCCAGAACCCCCAAAACCATCCCCAGAACCCCCCAAACCACCCCAGAACCCTCAAAAGCACCCTGAGAACCCTCAAAACCACCCCAAGATGCCCTCAAACCACCCCAAAACCCCCAAAAGCACCCCAGAACCATCAAAACCACCCCAAGAACCCCAAAACCACCCCAGAACCCCCAAAAGCACCCTGAGAACCCTCAAAACCACCCCAAAATGTCCTCAAACCACCCCAGAACCCCAAAATCATCCCAGAACCCTCAAAACCACCCCAGAACATCCAAAAGCACCCCAGAACCCCCCAAACCACCCCAGAACCCTCAAAAGCACCCTGAGAACCCCAAACCCACCCCCAAAACCCTCAAAAGCACCCCGAGAACCCCAAACCCACCCCCAAAACCCTCAAAACCACCCTGAGAACCTCCAAAACCACTCCAGAATCCCCCAAAGCACCCTGAGAACCTTCAAAACCACCCCAAGATGCCCTCAAACCGCCCCAGAACCCCCAAAACCACCCCCAGAACCCTCAAAACCATCCCAGAACATCCAAAAGCACCCCAGAACCCCAAAACCACCCCAGAATCCCAAAACCACCCCAGAATCCCAAAACCACCCCGAGAACCCTCAAAACCACCCCAAGATGCCCTCAAACCACCCCAGAACCCCCAAAACCACCCCAGAACATCCAAAAGCACCCCAGAACCCCCCAAAGCACCCCAGAACCATCAAAACCACACCGAGAACCCCAAAACCACCCCAGAACCCCCAAAAGCACCCTGAGAACCCTCAAAACCACCTCAAAATGCCCTCAAACCACCCCAGAACCCCCAAATCACCCCAGAACCCTCCAAAGCACCCCAGAACCCCCAAAAGCACCCTGAGAACCCCAAACCCACCCCCAAAACCCTCAAAACCACCCCGAGAACCCCAAAACCACCCCAAAACCCCCAAAAGCACCCTGAGAACCCTCAAAACCACCCCAAGAACCCCCCAAACCACCCCAGAACCCTCAAAAGCACCCTGAGAACCCCAAACCCACCCCCAAAACCCTCAAAACCACCCCAAGAACCCCTCAAACCACCCCGAGAACCCCAAAACCACCCCAGAACCTCCAAAAGCACCCCCAGAACCCTCAAAAGCACCCTGAGATGCCCTCAAAACCACCCCGAGAACGCTCAAACCACCCCAGAACCCCCAAAACCACCCCGAGAACCCCAAAATCACCCTGAGATGCCCTCAAACCACCCCAAGATGCCCTCAAACCACCCCAGAACCCCCCAAACCACCCCAGAACATCCAAAACCACCCCAGAATCCCCAAACCACCCCGAGAACCCTCAAAACCACCCCAAGATGCCCTCAAACCACCCCAGAACCCCCAAAACCACCCCAGAACCCTCAAAACCACCCCAGAACATCCAAAAGCACCCCAGAACCCTCCAAAGCACCCCAGAACCCCCAAAAGCATCCCCAGAACCATCAAAATCACCCCGAGAACCCTCAAAACCACCCCAAGAACCCCTCAAACCACCCCAGAACCCTCAAAACCACCCCAGAACCCTCAAAAGCACCCTGAGAACCCCAAACCCACCCCCAGAACCCTCAAAACCACCCCGAGAACCCCCAAACCACCCCGAGAACCCCAAAACCACCCCAGAACCCCCAAAACCACCCCAGAAACCCCAAAAGCACCCTGAGATGCCCTCAAAACCACCCCATAACCCTCAAAACCATCCCAGAACCCCCAAAACCACCCCGAGAACCCCAAAATCACCCTGAGATGCCCTCAAACCACCCCAAGATGCCCTCAAACCACCCCAGAACCCCCCAAACCACCCCAGAACCCCAAAACCACCCCGAGAACCCTCAAAACCACCCCAAGATGCCCTCAAACCACCCCAGAACCCTCAAAACCACCCCAGAACCCTCAAAACCACCCCAGAACATCCAAAAGCACCCCAGAACCCCCAAAAGCACCCCAGAACCATCAAAATCACCCCGAGAACCCTCAAAACCACCCCAAGAACCCCTCAAACCACCCCAGAACCCTCAAAACCACCCCAGAACCCTCAAAAGCACCCTGAGAACCCCAAACCCACCCCCAGAACCCTCAAAACCACCCCGAGAACCCCCAAACCACCCCGAGAACCCCAAAACCACCCCAGAACCCCCAAAAGCACCCCCAGAACCCTCAAAACCACCCTGAGAACCTCCAAAACCACCCCAGAACCCTCAAAACCACCCCAGAACCATCAAAACCACCCTGAGAACTCCAAACCCACCCACAAAACCATCAAAACCACCCCGAGAACCTCCCAAACCACCCCAGAACCCTCAAAACCACCCGAAGAACCCCAAAACCACCCCAGAACCCCCAAAAGCACCCTGAGATGCCCTCAAAACCACCCCATAACCCTCAAAACCATCCCAGAACCCCCAAAAGCACCCCGAGAACCCTCAAACCACCCCAGAACCCCCAAAACCACCCCGAGAACCATCAAAACCACCCCAGAACCCTCAAAACCACCCCGAGAACCCCCAAAACCACCCCAGAACCCCCAAAAGCACCCTGAGATGCCCTCAAAACCACCCCATAACCCTCAAAACCACCCCAGAACCCCCAAAACCACCCCGAGAACCATCAAAACCACCCCAGAACCCCCAAAACCACCCCGAGAACCATCAAAACCACCCCGAGAACCCCCAAAACCACCCCGAGAACCCCCAAGACCACCCTGGGAACCCCCAAAACCAGCCCAAGATCTTCCCAAACCACCTCGAGATCCTCCCAAAGCTCCCCGAGATCCCAAAACCACCTCAAGATGTCCCAAAACCAACCCAAGATCCTCCCAAACCACCCCGAGAACCCCCCAACACAGGGACACACGGACAGGGGGACACACGGACAGGGGGACAGGGGACACATGGACAGGGGGACAGGGGACAGGAGGACATTGGACACATGGACAGGGGAAACACGGGACACACAGACACTGGGACAGCGGGACACACGGACAGGGGGACAGGGGGACAAAAGGACGGGGACAATGGGACATTGGGACACACGGACAGGGGGACACATGGACGGGGGACACTGGGACTGGGGGACACATGGACAGATGGACAGGGGACACACAGACAAGGGGACAGATGGACGGGGGACAAATGGACAGTGGGACACTGGGACATACGGACAGGAGGACAATGGGACACTGGGACACACGGACAGGGGGACACACGGACACTGGGATAAGGGGATGGGGGACACCTGGACAGGGGGACACATGGACAGACGGACACAGGGATACACGGACAGGGGGACACACGGAGAGGGGGACACAGGGAGAGGGGGACACATGGACAGACAGACACAGGGACACACGGACAGGGGGACACATGGACAGATGGACACAGGGATACACGGACAGGGGGACACACGGAGAGGGGGACATGGGGAGAGGGGGACACATGGACAGACAGACACAGGGACACACGGACAGGGGGACACATGGACAGATGGACAGGGGACACACGACAAGGGGACACTGGGACACATGGACAGGGGGACACCGGGACAGGGGACACAGGGACACATGGACAGGGGGACAGATGGACAGGGGGGACACACGGACAAGGGGACACTGGGACATATGGACAGGGGGACAATGGGACACTGGGACACACGGAGAGGGGGACACATGGACAGACGGACACAGGGATACACGGACAGGGGGACACCCGGACAGGGGGACACATGGAGAGGGGACACAGGGACACACGGACAGGGGGACACACGGAGAGGGGGACACATGGACAGACGGACACAGGGACACCCAGACAGGGGGACATTGGGGACAGGGGGACACATGGAGAGGGGACACAGGGACAGACGGACACAGGGACAGACGGACAGGGGGACACACGGAGAGGGGGACACTTGGAGAGGGGACACAGGGACAGGGGGACACATGGACAGACGGACACAGGAACACCCGGACCTCCCCCCCCCCCCCCCAAGGATGCCAGATATTGAGGGGGGGGAGGGGGAAGGAAATGGGGGGAGGGGGGTAATTATGATGGGGGGGTTAATTGGGGGGTTATAAAGGGGCAATGACGGGGAAGGGGGGTGTTAATTAGGGTGGGTGTTAATTAGGGGGGTTAATGAGGGGGGATTAATGAGGGAGGGTTAATTATGACAGAGTTAATGATGGGGTAATAGGGGTTAATGAGGGGTTAATTATGGGGGTTAAAGGGGGGTTAATGGGAGATGGATAATTAGGATAAGAGTTGATGGGGTGTTAATTGGGGGGGTTAATGAGAGGGGTTAATTAGGGTGGGGTTAATTATGATGGGGTAAATGATGGGGTAATGGGGGTTAATGAGGGGGGTTAATTAAGGGGGTTAATGGGGGTTAATGATGGGGTTAATTATGATAATGAGGGGAGATAATTGGGGAGGAATTATAATTGGGGTTAATGATGGGGGGTTAATTATGATCAGGGGGTCCTGAGGGGGGCAATTATGGGGGGGGTTAATTATGATGGGGGGGTAGGAAAGATGCCCCCCTCCCCCCAAATTCCAAGGGGGGGGGGCAGGAAAATGATGATGATGGGGGTGTAAATGAGGGGGGGTTAATTAGGATGGAGGGGTTAATTAGGATGGAGGGGTTAATGAAGATTGAGGGGGGTTAATTACGATGGGGGGGGGGGGGAGGCAGGAAAGATGGGGGAGAAAACCCCCCCCTCCCCAAATCCCAAGGTGGGGGGGGCAAGGGAATGATGAGGATGGGGGGGTAATTAGGATGGGGGTAATTAGGATGGGGTAATTAGGATGGGGTAATAGGATGGAGGGATTTAATGAGGATGGGAGGGGTTCATTACGATGGAGGGGTTATGGGGGGGGAGGGTAGGAAGATGCCCCCCCCCCCCAAAATCCCATGGGGGGGGGGCAGGAAGGGTAAATGATGGTGATGGGGGGGGTTAATGAGGATGAGAGGGTTAATTGGGATGGAAGGGACTTAATGAGGAGGGTTAATTAAGATGGGGGGGTTAATTATGGGGGGGGGGAACCTAAAGGGGGGGATGGGGGAGGGAGGAAATGTAGGCCCCCCCCCAAAATCCCAAGGGTGGGGATGAGGAAATAATGATGGGGGGGTTAATGAGGATGAGGGGGTTAATTGGGATGGAGGGGTTTAATTGGGATGGAAGGGGTTTAATGAGGGTTAATTATGATGGGGGGGTTAATTATGAGGGGGGGGGAACCTAAAGGGGGGGATGGGGGAGGGGAGGAAATGTAGGCCCCCCCCCCAAAAATCCCAAGGGTGGGGATGAGGAGATGATGGGTGGGGGTGTTAATGAGGATGGGGGGGTTAATTGGGATGGAGGGGTTTAATTGGGATGGAAGGGGTTTAATGAGGGTTAATTATGAGGGGGGGGGAACCTAAAGGGGGGGATGGGGGAGGGGAGGAAATGTAGGGACCCCCCCCTCAAAATCCCAAGGGTGGGGATGAGGAAATGATGATGGGGGGGGGTTAATGAGGATGATGGGTGGGTTAAATGATGAGGGGGGGGGTAAGTGATGATGGGGGGGGTCCCGCGCGGGAAGAGGAGGGATAAAGGGGTTGGGGGAGGTGTGAGGGGGGGGTCTGGGGGGGTATTTTGGGGTGGGGGGGGGTGGTCCCCAACTCACCCGTGCAGCAGGCGCTGCGGAGGGGCCCCCGCCGCCGGTCTGCGGTGCATTGCAGGCACCACATCCCGGGAGGGGGGGGCACCCCCTAAATTAGGATGGGGGGGGGGGTTGTTGTCCGGGGGGGGGCAGGGGGTTCCCCCCAAAGCCTGTGGGGAGTGGGGAGGGGGTGGGAGATTTGGGGGGGGGGGGCCCAGCTCCTCTGCAGCAGCACCCAAGGCCCAGGCGGGCGGGGGAGAAGGGGGGGGTGATGAGGGGGGTGGGGGGAGGAGCCGGAGAGCGACCCCCCCCCTCCCGCTTTGCCCCCCCCCCTCCACCTTCCTTGCGCGTGCCCGGATGGGTGCCCCCCCCCCCCCCCATTTTCTTTTGGGGGGGGGGACCCTTGGGTGCCCTGAGAGGGGGGGGGGAATCCCTTCTTCCCTCTGAGATTTGGGGGGGGGGGGGTGTCTTGTGTTTCCCTCCCCCCCACCCTAAATTTGGTGGGGGAGGGGCGACGCCGGATGCCTGGGTCCATAATTGGGGGGTGGGGGGGGCCCCCCTTAAAATTGGGGGGGGGGGTGGTGTGCTTAGATCCTCTTGGGGGGTCCCTTTGAGGTGACACCCCCCCCCCCCTTTCCTGGATGCTCTGGGGGGGGTCCCGAAATCGGAGGGGGTGTCCCTAAAAATCGGGGGGATCCCTAAAAGTGGGTGGGGGGTCCCTAAAAGACGGGGGGGGGGGGGGTTGTCCTCAAAGAGGGGTCCAGCGCATGCGCGGAGCTTCCCCCCCCCCCCCCCCCCCGCCCGCCCGCGGAGAAGGATGGCGGTTGCCATGGCGACGCGGAGGCGGGGCCGGCGGGTTGCCAAGGCTGCTGTTGCCATGGCGACGCGGCGGGGGATGGAGATGGGGGAGGGAGGAGATGGGGGGGGTTCACTGGCAAGAGCCCCGCCCCCTCCTCCCCCTCCCCTCCATGACCGCCTCCCCCCCCCCCCAAATAATGCCGGGAATGGAGGTGTTGCCATGGCAACCGCCCCCAAACAGCAGCGCCCCCCCCCCCTTCATCCCAGCAGCCATGGGAGGAGCCAAGGCTCCTATGGCACCTATAGGGGGCTGGGAACATATGGGGGGGTCCTATGGGTCCCTGGGGGCCCCTATAGAGCCCACACAGCACCCTAGGGTCCTATAGAGTCCATACAGCACCATAGGGCCCTATCCTGCCCCATACAGCACCATAGGGCCCTATCCTGCCCCATACTGCCCCTATAGAGTCTATATAGGGCCCTATCCTGCCTCATACAGCCCCTATAGGGTCCATATAGGGCTCTATCCTGCCCCATACAGCTCCTATAGAGCCGGTACAGCACCACAGGGCCCTGTCCTGCTCTATATGGCCCCTATAGAGCCCACGCAGCACCATAAGACCCTAACCTGCCCCATACAGCCCCTACAGAGTCCATACAGCACCATAGGGCCTATCCTGCCCCATACAGCCCTATAGAGCCGGTACAGCCCTATCCTGCCCCATACAGCC